>JANTPZ010102285.1:0-18206 GCA_025593235.1 Vachellia pachyceras
AAGTGATGATATCCAGAGAGCATCAATTACCATTATGTTTATAGTTTTTAGGTGGTTTGGTACACAGAATCCTAATGTACTGAATAATGAACTAACTATAAATCTGAGCCCATGAGTAGATGCCAGGCAATTTATATGGGTCTCAAGTGAGTCATATTGTTCATAACTTAGCAATAACACAATCTTCACAGATTTTACTCATGTTAGATGATGTATGGACATAAATTTGTTTCCATGAAATTTCAACTGAATAATTTTTAAACGTGTGAAACGAAATCCATGATTACCATTTAATGTGGACCATGTCTGTGCGGGAGCAGCGGGAGGTTGTGGATTGGCAGGATTACTTGGATATGCACTGCTCTGGGGTATTGTTGTTTGGATGAACAAGGAAACAAAAACCAAGCTTATGATCATAATCTTAGCCTGTTACAATTTAAAATTCAAGTCAATTTTGATCATAAACTATAAGATTTTCTAGGAAATGCCTAAATGTTCATAATCATATAACGTTCATGTTGTCCATAAATATCTTCGTGCCGTTTTCAGTTGAGATCTCTTTTGTTTCACATCATCATTAAATGGAAAGATTGAAAAGAAATCAAATTGCATTTAAGAATTTCGCTGTCCTTTATGTTTCTTTCATCAGAAGACTAGAATCCATTGTCGAACAAGTCAATGCCAATTCGCATTTAACATATATCATCAGAAAACTGTCATGCATTTGACTACATCTCATAGGGGAAAATGGTTTTGAATTATAAAAATCCCAGTAATCCATACAAATTATCCTGCTCTGTTTTGCTGTCTGAAACAGATATCCCACCAGGTTTCAATGAAAATCCCTCAAAAGAGAAAGTGGGGAAAGAAATCTAATGGGCGAGTGAGGACTGAGTCCTCCCTTTTTGTTTGTTTGTTTTTTTTCTTTTTTACTTGCCTCTCAGTTCGCACAAGGCATTTCCAGCTTAAAGTTGCTGGTCAGACTCTTTTGTCAGTTCTTTTTTAATTACTTACTATCTTTGGTTATTCTTTCTTATTCTTTAAAAGTAACTTGATCTGCTGAAACCTGAATGTGAAAATATACTGGAGAAGATTAATATATAAACCTAGTTGACTAAGGTCGTGGATTCCAGTTAATCGTTATTCAACCCAGACTAATCTACAGGTCAAAAAAATCCAGATAAAACTATGTGTTAATTTTCATATTTATTTACTCATATTATACCTAGTTTAAAAATAAACCATACAATTCATGATTTATTAATATTATAACTAATTGTAAATGATAGAAAACAACAGAAAATGTATGTCATGACAAATATTATATTTAATTTTAAGTTTTTTCAATTTATGATAAGAAAAACCGGATCTTTTAAAATAAATAATGACAATAAATATCTACGAACGCATTTAAGAAAAAAAGAACTCATTTTTCGCATACAAATGAGATAATCTATTCGCAATAAAATGAATACTGTCTTCTGATGTAAATAGAAAGACTTTTGGTAGTTTGTTAATTAAAAAATGGGTAAGACTAGAATAACGGGAATAACGACGGTATTCTGTTTGGGCCCAAAAAAAAACGACGATATTGTGTTATTGACGCCAAAGGTTGCTCCTTTACAGTTAAAAAAACAATGATGTCGGATCCGTTCCTAGTTGGCGCCAGTTCAAGAGCTCCATAAATCCAAATAATCCCCGCCGCAGCAGAGCACCTCCATCACCATTCGAAGTGGGAATGGAATAATATGTTTGATGTTTGAATAGTTTTATTCTTTTTTGGTGTGACATACATTTTCAAAGCAAAAAGAGAACGTGCAGAGAGAGAGAAGGATATGAAGATCACTGCTTTGTTAGTGCTTAAATGCAACCCAGATGGATCCGATCCCGTTATACTGGCCAATGCTTCCGATGTAGGCCGCTTTGGCTACTTCCAACGTTCCAGTGTCAAGGAGTTCATCGTCTTTGTGGGCCGTACGGTTGCCAAACGCACCCCTCAGGGCCAACGCCAATCCGTCCAGCATGAGGGTTCGTCTCCCCCCTTCATCCAAATCTCTCCATTTTTGTGGAGCTTGAATTATGGGTTTTGGATCGCTTCGGGGAAAAGAATTCCACCCCCAAATTTTTTTTTTAATTCCAAAGCTGAACTTTTTGCTTCAATTCCACCTCTGCTTTGGCGGGTTTAGGGGAAGAACAAAATAACCGGAAATGATTCTTTCGAGACAGCAATTTTCTGCGTTGGACGATCTTTACTTTTGGATGGGCGAACATCAATTTTTTGTAGTATCTGCTTATTCTCCTCTTTGAAAAATTGAGTTGATTATGATCTAATTAATGTCCCCACCCCCTTTGTAGAGTACAAGGTGCATTCGTATAACAGAAATGGCCTTTGTGCATTGGGATTTATGGATGATCATTACCCTGTTCGAAGTGCTTTTTCTCTTCTTAATCAGGTGAGTTTTTTCAGTAGCTTTATATTCACACCAAGCTGAGGACTGTTCTCGAAGCAGCGTGTAAATTATTTTGCTGCTTTGCTTATAGGTTCGTTTGAATGTATAATTTGATCTTGTTATAATATTATAAATGAAGGAAAATCACTTGAGTTAGCTTCTGTATGTATTTCCATTGCCCCGGTGACAGGCTGACAACGGTTAATTAAGATATATCCTCATTGCCCAGATGATCTCAGCATTGCCATCTGTGATCTGATACTTGAGTTACTTTTGACCGAATCTATTTGAACCGCATGAAATAGTAGTTACATGTCAAGTTGAAAGATCTGTGACATAGTATATAATGTATAACATGCTTAAAACAGATGATAATAAACCATGATGCCTTACTGCTCTTGCAGGTGCTGGATGAATATACTAAAAGTTATGGTGAGTCATGGAGAACTGCTCAAACAGACTGTACTCAACCATGGCCATATTTGAGCGAAGCCCTGACAAAATTCCAGGTATCTATCTATACTTCGAGGTATCAGCTTCAGCTGGAGGGAGTCTTGAGAAATTGTGTTAATTATACAAGTAGTGAAGTCTTGCTTTCTCTGTTCTGTGGCTTTCTACACAGCATGTTTCAGCCTTTGACTAAAACCCTCGTATTCTTTCTTGCTTCTGTGTAACTCCAGGACCCAGCTGAGGCTGATAAGTTGTTAAAAATCCAGAGAGAACTGGATGAAACAAAAATCATCCTTGTAAGTATTGAGTTATTCCTAAATAATATTGATTCCCTACATTTCTTGTCCACCACATATTCTTATATTCTGTTTGAGACCCCCCCCTTTCCAATTTTAAGCTTTGTTGTAATGTTATAGGTTATTCTATGAGAAATCTTTCTATGCTTGAGATCTTGATAGTTTTTTTAATTATTATTTTGAAGTACGTATCATTCTGCTGTCAAAAATAGAAAATCTATTATTCTAACTATTTCCTTCCTCAATGGGATAGTGCTTCTTATTTGGGTCATTAATTGCTCAGGCTCTATCCTATCATATATTGGTCTCTTATTACTTTGCATTCACTTGGTTATGTATATTATGTTCTGAAGCATAGATTTCTAAGAACCACATGATAGAGACATGATGGAATTTCTATCTTTGACATTATTTTGCTGGGCTCAATGTATGCGTTATTCATTTTTTTTCCATTCACAGCATAAGACTATTGATAGTGTCCTTGCAAGAGGGGAGAGGCTGGACAGTTTAGTTGACAAGAGTTCTGATCTGAGTGCAGCATCCCAGGTATGTTAAGACAGCTCCTGTTTACAATTAGTCTCATTTGGGACTGGCACATGAATGGACACTTGCTTGCTTCCTTAGTGCAGACATTTATTGTGTGACGCTCATCCTTAACTTACACAAGTGAAGACTTATCTTTGGATAACATTTTGCTTCCTAGCATGTGCTTGCGTAGTCATTTATTTTCGTTCCCAATACAGTTTTCAATGTCATTCTTTATATTTTTTTCAATTTTTATTTTGACATCTGGGTTGCTATATGGATGATTCTATGAATGAGATAAACTAGGAATCGAGTGTTATTGCCAGCTGGTTAGATTGCTGACACGAGCTTGATTATGTCGTTTGAAACAGATGTTCTACAAGCAGGCCAAAAAAACCAACCAGTGCTGCACCATATTGTAAAAGCTTTCAAGGTTAATATTATCCTGTAATGGCACTCACCTGAAGATGATGTTAAGCTGTTTCATGAAGAGAAAATTGCTTCATATGTCTAATATCTCTCCACTGGTTGGTTAGTGATTAGTGGATAGGGGTCTTGTATTGGTTGAAATATGCTTTCACCCTGTTGGTGATAAATTATCATTAGCTATAACTATTGTCGGTAACTGTAATTCTTCCTATGAGCTTTAGTTTAAAAATGCAATATACATTGCAATACATTCCATGTTACTCAACATATCTCTGCCTGTGTTCTCATGTTTTTTTTCAGATGGATTTGATATATTAAGTAAATTTAATTAATTAAACATCCTATTTGCTATTGCACCAGAAAGCCACTGGCAAACATCCAACTTTCGGGTTTTTCTAGAAATTGTTACTTTTTTGGCATTACTATTGTCACATCCTGCCTTTTTGTCATTAATAAAATATTAAACTACACAATTATTTTTTTAATAAGCTTCTTATGTCAAATTTATGGATGAGTATCAGTTTCGTGGTGCAAGAAAAACAAATCGATTGTCTACAATCTATGATGTTTGAGGTGAAATAAAATATGCACTATATTTCGAAAGTTTACTTTTCCTTTCCTTTCCACTTGCCTTTATTAATTTTTTGAATTTTTTCCCTCCAGAAGGTTTCTTGATAAGTTTCAGTCTAACGATAAGGTTCGAAACACCACCTTCTGTTGATGTCCAATCTGGGACCGGGGAATAAATGCTTAAAGATCAGTGTTTAAAATGACTTTACATGGACCTACAAGGTATTCAAAAAAGAATTAAATATTAATACAAATATACACATAATGATATAAAGTAGCCGCTGAAAACTAAACCATCTTATCCCCTCATCCCAAATCCTCCATCGCCATGTGCATTGAGATGAGGATAAGGTCACAGACTCATTCCAAAAAAAAAAACTACAAGACAGGATAAGGATTCTCACCTTAACAACAATCCTTCAACCCTAGAGGCATCAAACACAACAAAAGTTCACGTATTCATACCACATATTACTTACAGACAACCATACACAAATATTACAGAGGTTAACACCAAACAGGTTCCATCTGATGAGCAAGGAATGGTTGACAACCTTATTTTCCGAAAATGGATTTGATCCACCAAATGCCTTTGGTGTCTTGAGGGGAGTCTCCTTCCGGAGGAGGATCACTCTGTGGTGTCTTGTGAAGTTTGCTCACATCGTATCCCTCTCCCTTTGCCTTCTCGACCAGCATGTTGTATATCTCTTCATCCAATTGGTTCCTCCTGCATAAAATCTACATCCACCACACAATATTTTTGATCTTTTGAAGTTATGACAACACAAGAACCATTCAAATGATTTTTTATTTTGTAAAAGAGCATCACTGCTTAGTGTTATTTCCTAGTTACATCGAGACCGGATGTTATTTATGATGCAGCTAACACCGAAATTTTTTTTTGGTTCTTACAGCATCTAATTTCATATATAATGCATCCAGCACAACACCTAGATAAGATTAGAGTGTTACATCTGAAAACCAGGAAAATACTATTTTATCCATTTTTAATTAGAGGTAGACACTAATGCATCAAATTATAAACACATCAAACCCACGAAAGCTTTCATGCCCTGAACTGAACTGCAAGGTCATTGACCGTCAAACAAAATTTTGACCAACCAAAAATGCACTTCACTTAACCCTTTCATCCTAATCCCCCTAGTTCCAAGCATATTCTATGGAAAACAACCTTCAAGAGTTCGAAAACAGTAGTCATCTTGATATTATTAACAGATAAAACTAAAATACTTTCATAATGTGAGGATGAGTTTATATATACTGATGCATATGAATACCAAGGACCAAACTTGGGAAGGACACCATGCTATACTATATAATAGAGGTGCTTAAAGTGTATGAGAAATCTCAGAATTTACAACCCACAAACAGAATCACATACCCAATGAAGCAAAGCTTAAAAAAAGCTGATAAATTTTTCTTACCCAAAGGTTTTTTCTGGTAGGCTCGCCGACCAGAACATACTGATAATCGCTGTCGATGTAAAGAACCCAGTAATTTCCAACTACTGGAATAATTGGCAAAAACGGAGGGACATAAAATTTGACCTTGAGCTTAGCTTCATCGCTCTTAGGATCAGCCTTATAAGCAGTTCCTTCTATAGAACCTCTCTTCCCACCACTCCAGGTCTCGTTCAGCACGTGGACTGTACGGTCCGGGTTCAGAGTGTAGGTGGCTCTGGTGTCCACTCCATCCTTGGGCTGAAACCTCGACGGGAACGAAGCAATCTCGTACCAACGACCCATGTAACGCTCCAAGTCCAGATTCCTCACCACCTCCATCTCTTTCTTCGCCATTGTTGTGCTGTGGGGTTTCTCAGCTCAGCTTCCTGTCCTGTCTGCTCTGCTTTCTGATACGGTGCTCTCTAAGGATTGTGCTATGCCGCTGGTTTTGATAAGGTTTTTTGGGTTACAAAGGTTGATGATGCCAAGGATTTTTTTTGGCGCGTGTGACGTGGAGGATTCCGTGCCATGCACGTAGGAGATAGCATTTTCTAGTAGGTCATGTTGTGATAATTACATGACATTTAGTCTCACTCGTCAATTTTTGGGCCACCCCAGAAAGAGAGAACGCCTTGCGAATTTGCCTTGTGTTTCTCAATTTCCTCCTTTTCTGTTTCTTCTCAATCTTGCTCCCAAAGGAAATGGCATCTTAGTTAATGGTTTGATAGATAAGGCTGCGGTCTGTCATTTTTCTATTAATATTAAATTTTCTAAAAAAATAGAAGTAAAATATGTGAGGAGTGAGATTATTACTCTACGTAAATTTCATATATTCTTTAATATAATTTAATTATTTAAATAAATCTAAGTGAGGTCTATTTTTGAATCTTGAAGCTCTGGGGACCATGCTTTATTGCTTAGAGGGAAAGCAAGAGCTGTTTGCTTTTGGACAAATATGGAGTTCTTGCGGCTCAAGCCACAAATGTGAATGTAACTTCAAAGGAACTGCTAGGTTGTTCGAATATATCATGTCACAAAACTATTTAGGTTTGGATCAGGAGCCGACGTACTCATTGTTTAGCACGTTCAACCGCGTCCCTTGATTTTCAGAAAATTAGGTATATATTAGTATTATATGATTTATTTTGCACCCATTCATTTGCTAATTTTGAACCCACTAATTTTTTTGTTCAAATTCTTCTCAAAAGATATTAAAAATAAATCTCATTTATCTTCTCAAAAAATAGTTTGCACCCCTAATCCAGTGTCTTGAGCCCGCCACTTTGGATGATTGTGAGACTACTTAATTCAATTATAGAATTTTCTAAAAAAAAATTCTTATATATTTTAGTTAGAAATTTTAAGGATAAAATTAATTGAAGTTGCAATTAATATTTTCACATGGCCGAAAAGAAATTCTATAAACAATGAGAAAAAAAGAAGGAAAAATTTTATCAAAGACACAAACACGTCTGCTAGGTCCTTGAAATGTAGTTGAACATTGTATCATTGAGGTCAACGGACCAATCCTTAGTCAAATCCAACGTTTAGGAGAGATTATTGACTGACTCACTTAAGACACAAACGCACCTTAATTGCTTCGTGCAACATAATTAATGAAACAATGGCAGTTACTAAAACGTTTGTATTTACTCATTGATACTATTTATTAGTACTTTCATCAAATTAAGAAAAACATCAAACCTCCTCAACCATACTTTAAAGTTTACCAACATTTTAATTTTATCATTATTTAATATCAATTATAACACATTGCAACAAAATTAGTATATAAGAAATGAATGATAAAATTATAAATTAATTTGAACATTTTAATAATGTACCCTCAATTCACAATATAAGTCACTTCTGGAAGAATATCTTGGTACATAATAGAAATCATTTACAAGATAATTAATACTTATTTTTTAATTATTACCCTTCACATGATCTTAAATAGACTCATCGTATTTATCCCTCCCCTTTAAAGTCTCGTGGTAAAGTTTGAAAAAATGCTTCAAGACATTTAAATAAAAATAATAATAAAATGACTCATCCTCATCATCATCATCATCATCATCATCATTTATAAAGCCTATCCACAAACCGCATCGTTGCTTCACTGCATTTATGTTCAGCCCAAAACCCTTAGTGGGCCAAACCTATAAGGTTTTCTTGGAGCCCAATTAATTTCAGACTTTCAATATAAAAATGAAAAACGGAATGAAAGTTCTAGAGGTTTTCTTCGCTCATGTTGCAGTGGCACTCTTATGTTTCAATTACCCAAGCTTGTATACAATTTCAGTTTGGCTACAAGTCTTGTTATTTGTAAAATCCACAGAGCCTTCTCTCGTAGATATTATCCCTGTTGTAAATAGGGTAGGGTTTTGCTCTCCTAGAGTTCTACAATACTCCAAAAAACGCGTCTACGAAAGGAAGGTATCCGCACCTTATAAGAAATGTTTTATTCCCATTCCTAATCCATATGAGACTTCACATTCACCCCATAGGGGCCAGCGTCCTCGCTGGTACACGACTGGAGGCCTAACTCTGATATTATCACTTATCACCTCTACACAAGTCCCAAGTCCCATTGGATTCTTAGTTTGATGTTTCCACTTCTAAGCTTATTAGCAAGTTGCATTTCTTTCACCCACAAAAAACATCATAAGCTGCTTTTTGATAGTATGCATATAATTTACGATCAAGATGTAAGATTTCATTTTAACCTTTGCACCCCAGAGTAGACCATATGAGCTCTGCAGAAAAGTTCATTAGGGTTCTTGTGTAAGATTTGTGTTATTAAAGTGGTGTGTTTAAACTTCAAACTCCTTTCAAACATAATGAGCAATTGGAACTATAATAACATTTTTTGCAGTTCCAGGCATTGGGCACTAAATGTTGCCAAGTGATGAGGGGGTTGATTCTTTCCTCTAGATTTCCTTGTCACTAGCATGAGTAATCTTATTTAAAATACTATTGAATACTAAATATGGGTATCCCTCCCAGAAAGATTTGAGCATTTATTCGTCACGCTATGAAAGACTAACTCCTACTAGACTAAACAACAATTTGCAGTGGTTGGAATTTTAGAAACCTAAACCAAAAATAAAAAAAAAGGCGGTGTTAGACAAACCCAATTTATATAATTCAATTAATATGATATGGTCCAATTTTGCAATTGTGATGCACTGCATCAATAGAACTGAAAATATGGGTTGAGTCTACAGGCTAACTTACAAAAAAAGTGATGGATTGATTGGGTAAAAAGTCGCCAACTAGAAGGCAGATATTTTTAACCCAATCCACATCGAGCTAATTCGCTAACCCATTTTTAAAAGACAAATACAATAAAACCAATTGATAAAAAAATGTGAACAAACTAATTATAATGTAAATTTAATTAATTTTAGATGATTAATAATCATTTTATTTATGATATACATTTAATTTGAATTGTAATATTTGAATTTAACCATATAAAGTGTATTATACATGTTTAAGTTATATTGTTTAAAACTTAAATTAGATATTTTATATTCATTTCATGGTATATTTTTATAAATTAAACTTTTGAAAAAGAATTTTTCATTTTAGGTATTAAAAAATGAAAAAGATATTTAAAGTCTAAATGGAAAAAATATTACGCATAAAAAAACAACAAAAAAAGAGGCGGCGAGTTAGCGGCGGTCTGTTAGCTTTACCCATAGCACCACTTTACCACATGATCGAATTGGAATAGTTAAACTTTCAGTTTGTATTAAAAAAAATAGTTAAACTTTCAGTTTTTCTTAAAAAAAATAAAGGAACTGTCTGTTTCCACTTTAAAACACAGTTTTTTAAAAAGAAAAAGAAAATAAGACAACTGGTTTGGTGTCTTATTTTCAGTCAGTTGTTTTCAAAAACAAGAAAATAGAAACTTGTTTAAAATCTGAAAAAACAAAAATAACTTTTAGTTGTTTTTCTTTGTTTTTGTTTTTATATTTCTTAGTTTTTGTTTGAAAAAATTGAGAAGCATTTTATTTCTGGATGATTTTTTCTATCAGAAGATTTGAATTCTCATTAAAACTTCACCCTCCTATATTTATTTTCAAATGTAAATTTTTAAGGCAATTCAGATGTTCTCTTATTTTTAATTTTTAAAAATTGTTTGAAAATTAAGTTTAAAACAGCAGAGACAAACAGGCCCAAAGCTCTGATTTTTTGTTCTGTTCAGTTACCGAAACGGCGCAAAGAAAAGCAGTAAAACTATAAAAGCAAGGAGGGGTGGATGTCGCAGTTTTACAGATTTAGAGGCAGCTCGTTAACGGGAACCCAGTGACTCCTTCAATATCAAATCGAGAAATTCCATAGGTGAAAGTGATACTCGTGATTATCTCAGGTTTTATCAGATCTCACTTCGCCAGAAAAATGTCACGTCGATCCGGAGCTTGCCTCCGGTGTTGCCTGGTGGTTTTCGCGGTGGTTTCCGCTTTGGCCGTGTGTGGCCCTGCTTTGTACTGGAGATTCAAGAACACTATCAACCTTCGCAATTCCAAACTCTCTTGTCCTCCTTGCGTTTGTGACTGCCCTCCTCCCTTGTCCCTCTTCCAGATTGCTCCCGGTAACGACTCTCTCTCCCAAATTTTCCTTTTGGCTTTCTCTTAATTTGTGATCCATTGTTATTTAATAGTCTTTCGGCAGTGGAACATGGTTTCAGAGAGCTTCGTCGGTTGATCTCGTTCTGAAATATTTTTGTTTTAAAAAAAATAATCTGAAGTTTAGCTTTTATACTATTTTGATCCGATCAGTCTGTCCGAGTAAAAGTGGAGCAGATTGCCCATTTAGAAATAATGATCCAAGTGTCTTTTTTTATTAATGATAACAGAGGATACGCATAGCTGTGGTTGGATTACTGAAACTTATGTGGCGCTTGGTGTTTCTCTCCCCCACCGCCCTAATCACTTTCAAGCTGCAGTTAGACCTTACATTCTTCAAGCTCAAACTTAAAAAGAAATAAATTTGCTCCTCTTTTGGTGGTTGAAGAATGTTGATATTGTGAGCCTTGTGAGAACCCATTTCATGTTTCACCTTTTGTAGTTTCTAGTTGTTCCACCAGTGTCGGCAGAAATTTCATACGTGCGCGCCAGTGAAAATTACTTATTTAGTTTCTTGGATTGGCTAGCAGTTACTTTCTGGAGTCGAGCGATAAGTACTATGTTCTAACTTCAGATAGACACAGAACTGTGGCTATCCAATGAAGTATAAGGTCTCTCCATCATGTTGTTCCACTAGATGAGTTCACTTAATCCAGCTGGCCAAACTCTCTTCACTTTTACGAGGAGGTGTTTCTTGAAAGTTAAATTTGTGGAGTGGAAAATATTTTGTTAGAAATGGATGATGGGGAAATTTCTCCATGGTTGCCTTACCAAATGACTGCTTCATTTAAAGGGACAACTAGTTTCTCCTCTCTATTAACTACTACTTTTCATATAGAGTTTGACCCTCGACCAAATCTATGGCTATCAATATAGAGATTGATGCAAATTTGTCTTAAGTTGCTATTTGGTTTAGTCAAAAAGTCTTATTTATGTTTGTTTCTGATTTATTGTTATGTGTTATCAAAGCTTAGCTGCTAATCTAAACCGATTCATTTCTTTCATTTTTGTCTTTTCACAGGGTTGGCAAACCTCTCAGTCTCAGGTAGGAATTCATTCTGATGGCCATAGAACTTGTCATTTTATGTATCTTTTACTCAATCTTCATATAACTAAGTTATTCAGATATGTGAACTGTCCTTTACTCCATATGTCTCATGATTAACGAGGACTATCATAGCCTTTATTTTCTAGTTCATTATGGTTTGTTAATTAGTTCCATCAATCTATATGATGCAAAATTCAGGTTCTTTTGAAATGTTTGCTAATTTTTTTCCCACAAAGATATAGTTCCACTCTTATATGCATGTGCAAATACCAAGATTCCGTATAAATTTAGTTTTAGGTGTGGGATGTCTTGCTTTGTCCATGAGTCGATTTTACACCATTTTAATTTGCATCAAATTTTTGTTAGGCACAACTCATACAAGATTATTCATTCATTCAATTTAAAAATGAGTACTCTAAAGATATATACAAGCTTCGAGTTAACTCTACTACTCAAAAGTCAAGACACATACGAATGACTTCAATTGTGTTGCCCAACAGATTGTGGAAGTAATGATCCGGATCTCAAGCAGGAGATGGAGAAGCAGTTTGTGGACCTTCTCACAGAAGAGCTGAAGTTGCAAGAGGCTGTTGCCGGAGAGCATGCTCGGCATATGAACATTACTTTGGCTGAAGCGAAACGAGTGGCATCCCAATACCAGAGGGAAGCAGACAAATGTGTTGCGGCAACTGAAACGTGTGAACAGGCAAGAGAGCGGGCTGAGGCCTTGCTCACCCGGGAGAGAAAGTTGACTCTGTTGTGGGAACGCCGAGCACGTCAAGTGGGCTGGGAAGGAGAATAAACTGTATGATTTTCAGATTATATTATACTAATTATTCTTGTGATTTTTATACAAGCATGAAAGCAAATAGCTTGAGTCTTCAACAGATTTTTAGGTTATAGAAGTTTGTTATTCTGTGTTTGTGACTTTGTCTTATTTTACCTTTATCAATCAATTTTCATTACTTACACGTGTTGCAATGCATAAGCGGCAATATTTACCTTGATGCGATCTTCTTCGATGATGTTATCAGTGCATCTGATCTGGCGAAGGACCATAAATTTACCACTTGATTCAGTAGATTTGCATCCGTAATCCTTACACTATAGTTAACCGTGCCAGATGCGAATTAAAATTCCTCATTTATATTAGTTTAGGGACTGGCGCTCTCATTTGGTGTGTATTATCTGTTTTTAAGAATTCCTCTCCTCAAGAATGTACATGTCCAGTCCATCTAAAACATGACTTTGGCACAGGCAATACACTTTTCATTTTCACTAACATCAATGGAGTTATCAAGTGGTGAGGATATTATCCAAAAATAAAATAATAGAATAAAAAGCACTGAGGATTCTACCAAAGTTTAGGGGAGCCTCCATTCTTAAAAGACTTGAAAAAAATTAGATTGAGTCAACCATATAATGTGAAGCATTCGGTCGTTTGAATTGTTAATTCGCTTTAAATATGTCAGTAGGCAGGAAATGGACAATTAGGTAAAGATGAGTGGGGTTGGTTCTGACTGTGCTTGGTGTAATTGTATCCGACAAAAGTCAAAAGAGATGCAACGCGTTTTCGGATTTCAACGATCATGCACTCACCCAAACCAGAAGTTAATTTATTCATATATTCTCTGTCATAGTTGTTTTTTTAACCAAATTAAATCCAATAGCCATTCCCATTAATTTGCCTGTGAAGAAGGATCTCATCTACACTATGTTTTGGTTTCTGAGAAGCTTCTGGGGGTACTCAGGGATCTGGATAAGAATCTTTTCAAGTGTGTAAATCGAATTCGGATTCTCTCCCATAAGATAACCATCCGGTCCTCGTTTATGATTCATAAAAGTATTTTCAAAAGATTCATTTTGGACATGTATACCGAGAGAAAACGTTATAATATGCTCTGGTTCTTTTTTTCTACCTTGAAATGCAAGTTGTTGTTGTTGTAACTTCCACGATTCTTAATAATTGTTGTAAGTAATATTTCGTCAATATACATAAATAGTTGAAGACAATGCAACAAGTAGATTTCACACACACATATAACCATAAAACTTTGTTATTGATTATTTAAAGTAAAAAGCATTAGAAAAGCTCCAACCAAGAATTCTGATGCAGCATATAACCTCTACAACCATGGAAATTGAAATGGAGAAGGAAAGAATAGGATGATATTTTACTGTGTCCACAGTTGCAACAAGAAATAAAACTCCTAGTAGCAGGAAACAGAAATAGATACATCAGAAGAGAGGAATTACATAATGATACAGACACCAGAGAGGAGTGAGTTTTCTGATGCAGATGCTACTAAAGATTCTTGATGCATCAGATACAAGGTCCGATTGGGTAAGCATCGAATCGGGTATCTCCATCCATCATCATCATCTCATGCTGCTCCTGCATTATATGGTCCTCATGAAACTCATACAGGGAAAACTGGAACAGCGTAGCCAAACGTAGCATGTTTATAAACAAGCATACATACAGAAATCAAGCGCATATGTAAAACTACAGAAGTATGCTTATAAAAATGTGATGTGGTAATGCTTCATAGGTTGATAACTTGATACATAAGTTAGAACTGCAGCAAGTTATACAATAGTTTCACTAGAAAAAGCTTGATAGGATCCAGAAGAACTCAAAAGAAGAAAAAGAAAACTAAGCTGGATATTTAATCATACCCGTTTAACCATTGAACTCATTATGTCATCCAAATATCCTATATTCGGAATGAATCCATCTTGGTGTGCATCAGGAGATTTGAATCTCACATCTGAAGAGAAACTGTGATCCTCGTTAAACTGAGAGGGTGATGGGGTAGCACCATTGAATTGGTCCATGAAAGGTGCATCCACACTCTTGCTACATGTTGTATTATTTTCATTTAAACACTGCCCCGTGGTGCTTGTGATGATTCCATTAGAAGAAACCAGTGAATTCACAGCATTGAAATTGCAGTTCATGTTTTGGTTGTAATCCTGCTTATGCAGTTCCCAGTTCTGCCTTATCTTGTAGCACGAAGACTGGACCACATTCCCAATTAGACCTTCTTGACATTGTAGATCATCTCTAAGATCCTCCAGGGGAACATCAGAAGAAAAATCAACTGGGTTGTCAGTGAAGTAAGTATTGGACGAAGAAATATTTATGCTGCTTGGAGGTAGCTGATCATTAGTGAAAGTATCGTTTAATGACAAAGAACTAGAGGGAAACTTAGATAGCTGAACCGCGCCCTGCCAGCTTTCGTTGCATCGTGTATAGTCCAACAAATTGGAACCACAAATATCTACGGATTCTGAGTTCAAATGAGCAGCTCCAAAAGATGATTGATTTTTAAATCCTCCCACATTTTGAGATTGCTGTGAGCTTCCTGGTAACATCAAATGATTACTTGAAGCACAAGGTACAGAATTGTTTGCACCACCAACAGCACTTTTATTGTCTAGGAATCCGGTAGCAACTGCAAAACCATCTGAATCATCAATTGAACTAAACTGCCTAATACCAGTGGTACAGTTGCTTGGTTGAGAGTGACCAAGCTCTATTGGTGTAATGCTTTGAAATAAACTCGAGTTTGCAGACAAGACAGATGATGGCTGAAGATTTCCAAGCCTGGTTGTGGTTATGCTCGCGTTTTGAGACTGACCAGCCTGGATCAGTCCAGAAGAACCGATTCCTCTCAAGTTCAAGCCAGCTGGAGAGTTCAGTCTGCCAAAAATTCCAGTAGATGCAAATGTTGATGAGAGCCGTCCTGAACCAGACAACGTGCGAAACTCTCCATATCCCTCCAATGAACCCATCCGTAGGTATGATGATTCACTACCCAATGCAGCAACAATTTTAGCTTGTTGAGTTGCCTTTCTAAGATAGATCCTATATTTCTGCAACACAAAATGAGCGAGCTTAAGTTATACAAACATTGGGCATTGAATGCAGTTAATAGCTTGTTATCATTTAACCTAAGAGCATCGTGACGTCAAGTTCTATCAATGAAAGAAAATAGAACTTTTACCTGCAGATGGCTTGCCACATTTTCCCTTGTAAGCCCTTCAACATTCATTAGGTCAAGAATTTTCTTAGGAACAGCCTCTGCAATAGTAGGCAAATGCACCTTAAGCTAATAAACATAACAAATCATTATAGTAATCAAACTCTTAATTTTAATTTCAAAGTGCCAATTTACATAAACTCACTTTCAAGTCCCAGCTGATCAACTGCTGCAACAAATTTCCTGTGCAGCTCAACTGACCAAACTACACGTGGCTTCTTCTGTGTTGATGGGTCCTCCTCATTCTCTAGTACATTGTCTTCACCATCTTCTTCTTCATCCTCGCCATTTTCCTTCCTCCTTTTACGAAGCATTTTACTTTGATCTGAATTATTTTCTGAACTTATGCCTGGATTCACTTCCCCGGCCATATTGTTCACCTTCTCCACCTGAGAAGCGTTATTCTGATCCTTGTTATCAAACTTCTTTCTTCGAACCACGTGTTGCCATATGTTCTTAAGCTTTTCCATTCTAACAGGTTTCAGTAAATAGTCACATGCACCATGGGTAACGCCCTTCATCACAAGCCTTGTGTCACTGTGGGCTGACAACACTGGATCGACATCAAAATTCAAAAAGTGAGGTTCAAGTGAATCAAACAATTTATCCCTTAATTGTGAGAAAATATCTCACTAATTATTTCATATGCAGTGCGTAATAATAACAATAACAGTGCTAACAGTAATAATGACAAAAATGATACTGTCACGTATAAAGCACTAAAACTATATCGAACTTACTGATGACTGGTAGGTCCATTTCAAGTCCCACTAGCTCAAGGAGCTTAAATCCATCCATGTCTGGCATATTCACATCACTAATGACGAGGTCAAACTTGTTCCTGTTTTCCCTTAGCATTTTCAAAGCCTTTATCGACTGATTAGTTGTAGTAACTGCAACATTAACCATAAATCAAATATGAGATGGAGTCGATGGCTTCCAAACCAATCAAGTCAAGGAATCTGAAATTAGATCTACTGATAAAGGCCTAGTCGGAAAAGTGCAATAGTTGTGATTTTGATATAACTTCACAAAAGTATATCAGATAAAAGAATTGAAATTTAAAGAAAAAAATTTAACTTCAGCAGAAATCATAACGGGCCCAACAGAAATCATTCAGTAAATATGGGAACAGAACTGGAGATAAAACAGTGCCTGCGCACAAGTTGGCTAAAACTTCGAAGAGAGCGGGTAAATTATATTTTTACACATAGCATGACTAGATGATGAATACTAGGAGAAAAATACAGAACTTGTAATTGAACACTACAGGTCCAGAACAAGCGATGAAAAGTGGAATTTACTGGATTAAAAGCAAAAGAAGTTTCAAATACGAACCCTGATACTCGCATTTGACAAGCAGGGTCTCCAACACTTTGAGACAAATTGGGTCGTCGTCAACCGCCAGAACACTCATACCCACAGGAAACTTTCTTGCGACCCGATTGTCACCACCCAAATCACACCTTTGGTCCTCCTGAATCATCTTGAGAAACCCAGAAGAAAAATCAAACGCTAAAGCAGAGATCACAATTCCCAGAGGAGCAAGTTTGAATCTTGACTATGCAAGGCTCTGTTTTCACCAACGAAGGCAACAAATACAGCAGAGCATAACCAGAAGAAGTGAATGGAGAAACAGAGACGGAGGAGGGGGTTTTGAAACGGGGGAAGAGAGAGAATGTGAAAGGAAGCAAGCCGGAGAAATGGATACTAATGCCTACGGCCAGAAAAGAGTGAAGGGGTTGAACCCAACAAAAAACAGAAATCTTTTTAGTATTTTAGTGAAAGTCTCTTTTCTCTCTCTGCTGCTAAATGGCCTCTCTCTGGTATTTGTCGTTAACTTTTCTCCCAACACAACAGAAAAAGCTTTCGCCTTTGATTATTTGTTAATGGCTCATGAAACTGCAATAATGCAAGCTTGCTTATGCTTCCCCTCTTTTTATATATTCTCCTCAGTCTCTCTCTTTCTGGGTCTCCACGAGAAACCTTTTTGGGCAATTATTTTCTACGTCTCGTACACACAAACTGCTCCATACACCCTCTCCTTTTCTATCTCAGCTTCAATTGTTGAATCATGTGTAGAAACTGTTTATAATCAATTCTCAAAATTAGCTCCCTTACTATTATTAATTAATGACATGATTAAGGTAATGACATAATCATGCCTGAGATAAATGTGTTTTGTATGTTACAACGATGTTAATTATTTTTTATTTCTAATTATTGAGGTGCTTTAATGGCCTTTTAAACTTACTTGAATTGTAAGTAACTGCCAAAAGTTCTCCATCTAAG
>JANTPZ010102287.1:0-10993 GCA_025593235.1 Vachellia pachyceras
ACTTCTGTGAGATCAAAAAAAACTCTGCCCACAAAATCATCCTTAACAAAATCCTTGTCCTTCACAGTCACTTCAAGCAAATTTGATTGCAATCTCTCCTTCGAGAAGGCGAAAACCTGCTTCCAAACTGGGTTCTGGTTCTTCTCCAAGTGCTTGGTTACGCCTTTGTAGTTCCCAAGTTTCACTTCCACATAAGGATCAAGACTTCCTGTCACATCCATCACAGGAAGATCTCTTGCTTTCACAACATTCACATACAAGTAATGCATCGGTTCCACTAAATCATATGTTGTTGATATTTTATCGCCTCTTCTATACCTCAAGCGTGCTGCTAGAGGAGGGCTTGTCTCAATCAATGCAAACTCTGGGTTCTGTTTCGGTACCTGCATCAACATCACATTAGGCGGTCCAGCACGGGCAAAGTCAGCCCTCGGTGCCGGCGCTGGCCCCGCACCGGAGGGTGGAGGAGTATTATGGGGTTTCTCAGTTCCAATGGAGTGAAAAATTCTGACTTCAGGCTCCTTCTTTTTATTCTTCTCACCATCATTACCACCACCACCAACCTTTCTTTCCTCACGATGATCTAGCTTGTTCGTGTTAACCTCTTGCATTGGACTCTCTTCCACAGGTTCATCATCTACCACAGGACTCACTTTCGCTGTTTGTGCTTGTGAAGAAGATGAAGGAGGAGGAGGAGAATAACCAGAAGGATCATAAACTACATAAGCTCTAAGAGCTATTTCTCCTCTAATACGTGACAATAAATTTCTTTTATCAAGTGGGTATCGCTGAACATAGGCCTCAGATTCAGATAAAGAAACAGTCTCACCTTTAATTATGACTCTTCCAAGGAAGTTATGGTGCTGGCCACCACCTGCTGAATCAGCTCTTGATCGATTGTTGTTGTACACCACAACCTTAATTGTCTTGTTAGGAAGATCTGTGGGGTCATCAAGGTTGAACACGAGCTTCTCATTCCACTGAGGATTCAGGTCTTTGAGAGTCGTTTGAGTCCTCTGATTCTGCTTGTCAAATTCTACTTCAACAAAGGGACTCGCTGAACCTTCTCCATCTTTTGGCATCAGGTCGCTCGCATCAAGAACTTCAACCACAAGCTTGTTCATCATGCCTCAAAAGCGTTAGGTTCTTCTTCCACGAGGATTCAGTGGGAATGAGGAACAAAGAAGACAAAATCAATCAGTGATTTTGAGTAAGGACGAAGAAGAAGACATAAGAGGGAGTAGTAGGAGAGAGAAGCGAAGAGTAGGCGGTGATACTCATTTTTTAGTACGAAGACAGAAAAGTTTTGTTTTTGGGGGGGGGGGGGGAGGGGCAGGGGGAAGGAAGATGGGTATTGGAGGACAGACGAGGAGGAGGAAGGAGAAGAAGGGCCGCTTGGAGGTGATTAATGTAAGAGGTAAGTGATTAGATGAGAAGTTTTATCATAAAGGTGGTTTCTAACTATACAGGACCGTAGAAGATGACGATGAATTGAAGAAATGAAATGGACCATTAATGGCATTCATTTCATTTCTAGTGGCTACCTCTTTGTCCGTTTCCTTTCGGGTGTCGTGGTGGGGCTTCTCGGTTGAGGGCATGGAGAGAGAGGGAGGATCGGTGTTCATTAATTGCCTTCTTTTATTTAGTTTTTAAAGTTTAATTCAATATTGTATATATATTAACAATATATATTATAATCTCTTCTGTGCTTTTTACTTTTAACGTGCGGCTGAGAATTGGATGAAAGATTGATTTACATAAATTAAGATAAATTAAGGTAAGTATGTGATAAATATTTTATCTCTACTTAAATAAACGTTATTCCAACGAATTTGCTAAGATAACAAAATCAATTAAAATGAATTATTAATTAAAATTAATTAAAAATAATGAATGGGTAAGATATTTAACTCTTCTTTCAACCATATCTTTTTATTCAAAATGATAATGACTGAGGGAAAATATATGGGAAAAAAATATAATAGAGACCCAGTAGAAGGAAAAAAAAATAAGAGATACATAAAAATAATGGAAAGCATGCATTATTTTTTTTATAAAAGCAAAATTGTTCCTCGCATTTAGGATAATACTAATAGGAAAAAATGTTACTTATTATAAGATCGTGAGTATGTAATTATAATATACGTTTGATGAGAGGTGAGTTTGGTGGTTTATTTAATTAATAATTTATGTGCTGGTGCCCTGGTGGTTCTTTTTTTTTTTTTTTGGTGAAATGGTGGTTCTGTTTTTAATTATGATGTGGGGCTGATGATTTAGGTAAAGGACAAAAGGATGCGTAGGATCAATTACTTCAGTAGGGGGCAACCTAGCATGTCATGGTGTGACTGTATATATCCCAAGAAAAATTAAAAGCAGGGTTGTATTAACTTAGTAAATTGCTCTTAAACAAATCAAATACAAAACACATTTTAAATATTTATCTTATAAATTATAAATCACATAAAAGAATAATTCTTATAGAGAATAATCCATTTTAACAATAAGACATTTATTTTACTGTGAGGCAAGCCAGAATCTCAACTCAATTTAGGGTTTGTTTGTTTTCACTTCCTGAAACATAGGTTTAGTTTCAAAATCTAGATTTTAACAGATTTTGTTAAAGTACAAAAAATTTTCTGAAAAGCTATTTTGATTACAAAATCTCGATTTGAAACCTAAATTTTTTGTTTCATTCTTTTTCCTCTTTCCTACTTATTTCCGATTCTTTCTACGTACAATGCACTTCCAATAATTTCATCAAAGATAATAAAAATTTTAAACATTATAAATTAGTTTAAAATTTAATAGCATTTTAACTTTATCCATATATAATTATATCTTTTAAAGAAAATAACAATATACTAGAAAAAATGATGATATAAATTGTGTATTTATATTACACACTCTTTTGCTTCATAAATTGGACCAGAAATGTATATTGGTAATTGAATTAATGGAGGAAATAATTTAAGGGTTCGTGGTCCAGTCATAATTAAATCATGATCAACCTAATCATGATTAAAGAAATATAATTTAATTAAAACATATGAAAGTATTCATATTTATATATGTGTCCTAAAAGAGTAATATTTAAATTAAAAAGATATTAATTCATAAGTAATTTGAAATTTCATGTATAGCCAAAGATTATTAGATCTAGTGGTATAAGATGTGAATTTATGGTGATAAATTTGCATCCAATACCAACCTCAAGTCCTATCCAACAAGAAGTCTTAAATTTAAAGTCAGAATAAAAATTTGAGTTAGTTCATATATAGGTAATTGAAATAATCATTTGTATTGGTGTTAAAAAATAATGTTCATGTAAGGTGAGATAAAAATTCTCTCACATGTTTACCTACTAAACTGTAAATCAAATTTATAAAATAGTTTTTACCTTTAATTCAAAATAATACAAATATTTGATAAATCCAAATGACTTATCAATGATAAGTGAAAGCGGCTTATCAAAAGATTTATCATATATTATTTTTATTTAATAAATGATAATTTTATTCACGAAATATTACAACGCAATGGTATTTTGATTTTTATATATATGGAAAAGAGCTTTATTACACTTTTAGTGTGATTCCTATCATTAGTAAGAAATGAAGAATTTAGTGTTTTGTATAGGATCTCACTTTGAAAGATATTTACTTTTCATAGGATCTTTTTATTTAGAAATTAAATAATTATTCTTGATATTTTAAATTTTTTAAGCCACACTTTAAGGATGGCCAAAAAAAAGTAATTCCCCGGTAAGTTTTTTTAACATGAAATTGGAGAAGAAAATCTAAAATTAAGCTAATGATAATTGTTATATTCAATAATGACAACCACATGCTAAGAATTGCAAAATTAATATTTTATAATAAAATAAGAAAACTTTTCAACGGGGACCAACATTAATAAAATAAGAAAGTTATTATCAAGTTTTGAATAGAAAAATTGTATAAGCTAAGTATTTTCATGTCTTTTAGTATAAATATAAATCATACATGAGACATGATGAAATGACTTGTTTTCAATATGTACATATCCGCTGCCCAATTATGACTATTTATGTCTTGGGAAAATTAAAATGAAGGATGGGTATAAAATATTATTTATTGACAATGATTATAAAAATTTCTAATTATTTAAGAGAACCAAAAGTTAAAATGTAGTTTTAACAATACCCAATAACCAAATTTCTACATTCTTTCCAACATTCGTAACTTTTTTGAACGACCAATCAAAACTAAAACAACTCATCATATTTCTTACTTTTTTATTTTTTTAACAAAAATCATATATGTATAGTCTAACTCTTAATATGGATATTTATTTATATAATTAATATTTTCCCTAATTTATATTATGAACACTAGTTACAATTTTTTTGATTGTAGTAACATTACATGATTTTTTTTAAAAATAATCACTTATATTTATTCTAAAATAAAACAGAAACTATACAATTTTTTTTATTTTTCAAAATCGTGTAAAGTTTATGTTGGTTTTCGTGAATTTTTTTCAAAACATTGATGTTTGGTCTTGAGCGTATATTTTTTTACATGAGCTCAAAATTAATTTTACATGTAAAACAACATTAGATATTTTAAAATAATTATTTAAATTTTATAATTGATTATAATTGGTATTCAAACTAGTACCGGTAATGCGGGTTGGGCCCGCGGGCCCAACCCGCCAACCCGTTTTTTTTGGCGGGCTCGGGCTGGCAAATGCCAGCCCGCCAGGGAGGCGGGCTGATCCAGCCTGCCCCGCCTAGCCCGTACCCGCGGGCCAGCCCGCCAGCCCGTTTTTTTATTTTTTTTATTTTTTAAAATTATTATATCTTATATATCTTTACATTTTTCCATCCCAATATTTTTTATAAGGATAAAGTAATATTAAATTCTATTTTTAGGAAATTATTGAACACTTATTCATAGAATTTGAAAGAGAATAGCATAAATATGCAATCTTATAAGAAAAAAGTAGGTAAAAAATGAAAAAAAGAATTTATTTTTAATTTTTTTAAAAAAATAAAAAAACTGGCGGGCCGCGGGTTGGGGAATCCCAACCCGCCACCTGGCGGGCTGGTGGCGGGCTGGCCCGCCCAGCTCGCCAAACCGAGCGGGCCCGCGGGCTGGCCCGTTTTACCAGCACTAATTCAAACAGGCCCTATTATGACTATTTGAAAAATTAAATTGAAATAAAATTAAAATAACTGAATATGTTTAAATTTAAGGGAAAGAATAATGATATCGAATTTCTGAATGAAGCAAAATAAAAATAATTCACTTGATAAAACTAAATTTTGATCACTGCAAGGAAAAACTCATTCTGTGATCCCACAAAAGAGTACAAATTATTAAAAAGATTTCTGAAATCACTGCAAATATTTAGAGTGGTAAACACATCTAAAAAATATTTATAGTAATACTTCATAAACTAGATGCACATGAAAAATACTTTAAAGCAATAAATATATATTATCCCAAAATTAAATCAAGAACATTTAAATTATCAAAAAACTTTCGATCAAGAACATTTAAAAAAAAATAGATTTTAATTAATTTTTCTTACCTTTTATTTTACATTTAATCTTTATTAAAATTTTATAACATCACGTTTTCAATTGTATTAAATTCAACTCTAAAAAATTTTCTCTCCACTCCAACTCTTTTGTTTTTTTGGGCCAGGCTCTCCACTCCAAATCCCTGATACCAGAGTGCCCCTAAATGCAATAAGCTTTTTAGTGTGCCTTTTTTTTTTTTGCGGGTGAGAAGTCAGTCTTTGTGATTCACATGTGGCGTTTCCACCTCAAGTTCAAACTTGAAGTTTAAAGAGGTGAGTTTTTCTTCTGTCATATTTTTGACCCCACTTATGTAGGAGCGTTTAGGTTTGAAAGTTGCAGTTGCATGATAGTTTCTCCTCTTTCTTTCTTTTTCTTTTTTTTTTAAAAGGTACAATTACAAAAAATTTTTATCAATCGGGTCCCTACTCTAAGCAATTATATTAAATACGGCTACATGTCTGATTCAAATACTAATTTGACATACTGTGAGAAACCAGTCCATTCTATTAAACTCAATTTTTATATTATTATTTTTATGAGAATTGACATGTTTTTGTAGGAATTTTAAAGGGAAATTTCGTTTTAGGTCCCAAATAAGCAAGTTATTTAAGGAATGGTCTCATAGAGGAAAATATTTAATGAGAGGTGCCATTGACAACATGAAGTGTTGTCAACACAGTATGATGTTGTCAATACAACGACCTCATGTTGTCAATTGAGACCTCTCATTAAATATTTTTCTCCATGGGACCATTCCTTAAATAAATTGCTTATTTGAGATCTAAGACTAAATTTCTCAATTTTATATGTACCTAGAATTCAACTAACTCGTTAAGTTCCCACGTGAGAATTAGAATACATATACAAACTTTAATCACATTATAAGATAAAATCATTATAGGAGAGAATTCTAGAAAAGTTACCAGAGTTATTGTTTTCATAGGAAATGTATCACGTATTTATGGTTACATGGGTTTCATATTATTCACATAATAGCCCCAGCCCCAGTTGTGCTGTGTTTGAATCATGATCAGTTAAGATATATAACAAAATTTTTAATTACTATAATGTTGCATTTCATTATCATAGCATTTTTTCTCTCGAAATAATGATCATAGACGGAATTGAAAAATTACATATAATTCTTAAATTTAAGAATATTAACTATCATTTCTTGAAAGCTACTTCCTCCAATCTTTAAAATTAGATTCACTTTGTACTTTAATTTTACATTAAAATGAATCTTGTAT
This sequence comes from Vachellia pachyceras, assembly GCA_025593235.1. Classification (NCBI taxonomy): domain Eukaryota; kingdom Viridiplantae; phylum Streptophyta; class Magnoliopsida; order Fabales; family Fabaceae; genus Vachellia; species Vachellia pachyceras. The sequence goes on from JANTPZ010102287.1 coordinate 6,817, forward strand.
TAAAGATAGAAATAAATATAAATTACTTAACTTTTTAGAAAGGGCACGCGCGCATATATATATATATATAAATTACAGTAATTTAATATATATTAAATTAATTAACTTTTAAAATCATTTGTAAAATGAATGACAAATTATTTATTGAACACAGACAATGCAGTATATATGAAAAAGAAAATTGTAATCCTTTTAAATCAAAAATAAATTAGGAAGAGTCACTATTCGTCCCCACGAGTAAAACGCAAAAAGGCAAGTCGGTAGCCAGCAATGGTCAATTAAATATGTTTCGCCATGTGGATGGCAATTGGGTGCAATAATACCTTTAAAGCAAAAAAATAAAATAATAATAATAATAATGGAATCCCCCGATCCCACATGACCACGTCCTAAAATATACGTGAAAGATCGCCTTTTTGCTTTTAAGTTTTTGGTTTAATTTTCTAATTTCCATTTTTTTCTTTCCGAGGATGGTATAGGTGGCCTCCAACCACCGTTGTTACCTGCAGATGGTTTTACAAAAATTAATCTTTTGATTTTTAAATTTTTAATCTGGTTGTAAATCAATCCTTAAATGTTAACTTAATACAATTTAATCTCTATAATTTTGGTCTTGTTATAACTTAATTCCTAAATTTTATGTCAATGTAACTCAGTTCTATTGTTTTAACTATTTTATAATTTAGTCCTAAAAATTTTATTAAATATATGATTTATTTTCTAAAATATATGGACTAGATTATAAAGTGGTTAAAAAGTTATAATTAGTTAAAGTTTATGAATTGCAATCAAGTTAAAACTATATTAATTGAGTTGAGTTGATTCAAAGTTCAGAGACTAAATTACAATTAGGTCAAAACTTTACGGATAAAAAAACTGATTTTTTTCTGTATTTTATAATCTTTACATTATTCTTTTTCTTTCTTTTCTTTTTACCCAAGGGAATATCATTTAGATTTATCAAGCGCCAATTAAATAAATTGCCGAGGAAGGTAGCTTTTATGATTTTACCAGATATGTCGTTTGACTTGTCAGTAAGTTATGATCATACTCTGTTGTGATCTAAAGGTAAGACATAAATATCATTATGGAATTTGGTCTTTAACTACAAAATATTTTCTAACAGATTTATATGTTTTTTATATAAGTAAGTTTATAAAAATTAATAGCATTAAGTTTATCATTTTAAAATTATTTCAATTTAAAATATATTGAATGAGTTAACTATCATTTTTTATTCTTCTTTATCACTTAAAATGACATATATTATGAATTAGAGTAAGTTGAAATTATCTAAAAAAAGATTAAAAGTAAGGAATTGCATTGCATCCCTACTATAGACATTTTATTTCCAATCGCCACCAAAAACTTTCTCAAACTTTCACTCCGGAAGTTTTTTTACAGGCAAATTTTGTACTGGTCACTATTTAGAATAAGTTTGACCGTTAAATAATCAAATATATTGAACTCATAAGTCCATGTACATCATTTTTGTTAATGGAAAAATTTACTCGGAAAGTTTTCACTTAAAAGCATTGCCCTGAAAAGTTTTCACTTAGGAGTAATGTTGTCATGAAAGTTTTTAAATTGTAGCGGTTTCACCCGATTTATTATCCAAGTTAAATTTACCTATTAATTGATCAAATACGCTAATGTGATAGGTCCATATGTCATCTGCATCATTTTTTCCCAAGTTAGATTTATAAATAAGGAATTATTTTCTTAAAAAATGTATCCCAACAACAATTGGAGAAATCAAAGAGGTGGAAGCAACCTAGATAACTGTCCGGGTAAAATTGATACGATATGGAAACTTTCGAGATGACATTGCTCATAGAAAAGCTTCCAAGATAACATTACTCCTACGAAAACTTTTGAGATAACATTAAAACTCTTTTTTATATAAATAGATTCAACAATCACATAAGCTCCAGAGAATATATTTGCAGACTAGGTGGCCAAAATTTTCAACAAAAAGTAAGTAATTAACTAGGAAAAAAATGAGGCCCTTGTTTCACTTATTAATAGCCTAATTTTCGTTATACACCCCATATTCTATTTAATTATACAGATCTAGACAGTTGCATTTGTTTTGTATTGAAAGAAAATAGTTTGCCACGATATTTTCACCCATTAAACTTGTGGGTTTTGTAGGGTTTAGTTACGTTATATATTTACTTTTTTCTGTCTAGTTGACATATGCCCTCAAAATCTCTATAAATATCAATCATGTAAGCTAAGTTTGTTTGCAATTGAACAAGGTATATTGATCTACCTGGCTTGCCTTCTTGATTGTCTAGAATACACAAAGTAATTCGTATGATTTTGCCTTACTTGATTAATTCAATAAAAATAATTACTAAATGTCTTTCTTGATTTGAGGGAACATATAGTTAGAAGTTAGTGGGTTGGCTTGGAAATACTTGCTTTGATTATAAAGTTAGAAGTTAGATAATTACTCATGGAAATGAAATCAATTACACAGGTTATTTAAAAAACGTGTTAATTTTTTCAAAAATTCCCGTTAATCATTTTTCATGGAAATTGCTTACATATATGGAAACATTCTTAAAATAGGTGCAATCAATATAGATATTAGATAGCTTGAGAAAACGAATTATAAATTTAAAAGGTAAAGATGTATTGGGGCCTTACATTTGTGGTCAAAACAAATCTTTCAGTTAATCTTTATATTTAAAACAAAATGGAGTAATTAATAAATTTTGCCTATATCAATCAAAAACCATATTGCATATATTTTTCCCACATTTACTAGATTATGTACACTCATAATGACTAGTGTATCTTTTTTGTAGACCATGATTGCTTTAATTTTCCACCATGATTCTACAAAGAAGATTGGGGAATTATTGATCTGAAGCCACTTTATGTGTCCCAGACATAGTAGAAACTCACAACAAAATTCATTTGTTTGTTATTGTATGAGTATTGAAATGTGAAATTCATACATGTAGTCTAATATTTTTATTTCAAAATAAATCTCTTTATAAATATTCTCAAACCAACACATGGATCTTGATTGATTATTTTTCCCGCAAACATGCTTAACACTGTAGTCAAATTTTCACTTAATTTGAAATGCAATACAAATTGAATACCAACAGCTATATTGGGCCAAAATTATCATATTTAATGCTTCAATATTTTTTCAATTTAATTATAAAATAATTCTCTTTAGCTTCATTTTTATTATTGAATCTAGCTATATGTGTTATGTTATATTTTTTCTTGATTAAAGTAAAATGTTAATTTACAATATGAGTATGAATTAATTGTATAAGTGAGTCAAAAAATGGGAAAATTTGCTGAGTATGTAATATTTATGCTAAAATTACGTATATTAATTCTTTTATTTACCCTTGGTGGCTTTTCTACATTCAATCTCCTTTAATAATTAATTTTTTCTTCATATAAAATATATATCAGCGCCATATAATTTTTCTGAAGATGTGGGGGAAAGTCATCAGTTTTACTCCAATATTTTCATGAAAGATTCAATAGTTATAAAATAAAAAGCTCTAAAAAATATATGCATATTATATCTTTCATGTTCACTTTATATCATAAGAAATGAAGAGGAAGAGTGTGAATTCGTTTTGTAATACATTTATGTGTCATATCCTTCTGGATAAGGAAATACCTATATATCCCGATCTTTCTGAGCTGCTTGGGGATTAGTTTTGTATTTAGTTGATTTTATTTTTAAAATTATATATTTTATTCTATACTCAATATAAAAGTTAGTTGATTTTTTGGGACATTAAAAAAGAAAAATGTTTTATTTTAGAATATTTATATTTATTGTTTTTAAAATTAATTTATATGATGTATAAACTAATATATAATTTAATTATACACATAAAAATATACTTTTTAAAAAATGTATGTCCTTTTGTCAGTCTTTCAATAAAAGTTAACAGACGCCTTCTACTAACAATGAGAGTTGCTTGGTATGTGTGGCTCTTAGTGATGCATTATAAGAAGATGCTTTATTTTGATTATGGTGGCATTAGTATCTTGAATCGGTTGGGGGGTTTGAAGAAGTATTTTCATCCAGGGCGCCTGTTCAGTGTTATCTACACTGTTCTTTCAAAGGCAATTTATGTTTCTGGACGATGCTCCTCACTCTCTGATGGTGATGCTACTTTCTATTGGC
>JANTPZ010102289.1:0-10128 GCA_025593235.1 Vachellia pachyceras
TCGCTAAATTTCTCGTTAATTTGATAATTTAGAAAGGAATTCCAAGTCCTCGCTAATTGGACATTTTAGAGAGGAATATTCAAGTCGTCGCTATTTTTTCTCGCTAATTTGAAAAATTAGAGAGGAATATAATATTCCTCGCTAAATTTCCTCGCTAATTGGACATTTTAGAGAGAAATATCCAAGTCGTCGCTAATTTTCCTCGCTAATTTGAAAATTAGAGAGGAATTTAATAGTCCCCGCTAAATTCCTCGCTAATTTGGCTATTGAGAGAGGAATATCAATGTCGTCGCTAATTTTCCTCGCTAATTTGTGATTTTCTAGTAGTGAGATCCAAAACTTCCCTTACCAAGAAGATTACTCTCATCAAATCTATTTGTTCCTTGCAAAAGTTCATAATAGGATATCCTGGGCGGGTCCAAATTTAAGGAATCCGTGTTGGTTCTTCCACTCACCCGATTCTTCCTACACTTGACAAACACCATGCAAGAACAAACCAAAATGATTGCCAATGGCAATAAATATTTGATCAAAAACATCATTTTAGCTGACATGTGCCTTTTACCTTTTATACATGGATGAACTTGTAGTTGGGGCTTCCCACAAAGATCTTTATTCATCATAAAAGATTCTGCTGTGAAATTTTTAAAAGGTCCGCCATTTGGGATCTCTCCATGCAATAAATTATACGAAAGATTAATGTACTTCAAATCAGAAAGTGATTCTAATGACTTTGGGATCTCACCAGATAAATAATTTTGAGAAAGATCCAATAACTTAATGCTTATCATGTCACCAAATGATTCAGGAATAGAACCTTGTAAACTGTTACAAGCCAATGATAGGTTTTGCACATTTTGTAAGCTTCCCATTGTTGTAGGAATGTTTCCTGAAATTTGGTTTCTTGACAAGTTCAATTGTATAATTGTTCTCAAGTTGGACACCTCAGGTGGAATTCTTCCAATAAATGCATTGGAGGACAAGTCTAAGACCAAACTATTTTTTAGATTCCAAATAGAAGACGGAATATAAGAACCCAATTTGTTAGAGCTGAAGTCCAACTTTTGCAAAGAAGTAAGATTGTCAATGCACCTTGGAATTGTTCCTGAAAACTTGTTGTTAGCCAGATGTAACTCACTCAAACTTTTGACTTGGCAAAGTTCTTCAACGATGGACCCATGCATTTTGTTGTTACTGAGATCAAAAAGCTGAAGGCTTTGTAATTTGTGAACTGTAGGAGGAATCAGCCCATTCAAATCATTGACATCCAAATGTAATCCCACCAAGTTGGTTAAATTCCCAAGAACGTTGGGTACATCACCACTAAATTTATTGTCTCTTAAAAATAATTTATAGAGTTTAGAAGCATTTGCTATGCTTTTTGGAATTTGTCCTGTAAGTTCATTCACCTCCACACTAAAATCTCTCAAGTTGGGAAGCCCACTTCCTACATATGATGGGAGAAGGCCAGAGAGGAAATTCTTTCCAAGGTATAATCTTACTATTGTTGAGATGTTGAATATATTCGATGGGATATGTCCACTTAAACCATTCTGTGACAAATCTATTTGTACAAGTTTATGAAGATTTCCTATGTCTTTGGGAATAGGACCTGGAAAAAAACACCGATCGATATATACTTCTACAAAAAAGGATGGACTAGCAAATAGAAGAAACTATGAGTAATATAATGCTTTTTATGTACTACTCCCTTTGGTTGTAATGTAAGAGCTATTACATTTTATCTCTTAAATTTATAATTTTTTTTTAACTCTCTGTTGGTTGCATGTGTTAGTTAATGAGGATTTTCATCTAGGGAGTTTTATATGCAAATAATTAAAAGGGGTTTTAAGGGAAACCAATCCACAAACAATTGACTTGACTAATTTTCTCAACATCTACAAATTAGTCAGATAACTATTACATCTAAGTTAGAGGTTATCTAGGAATGCATTTGATATTAAATAAACTAAACATATTTTCGTTAAGCTTAAAATAGTTTGCCGCTTTCTGGAAAATCCCAGGTTATTAATTAGTTATATGTGGGCTAAGAAAGGGGGGTTGTGTACCTGTAAAAAAGTTGCCACCCATGTATAACTCTCTCATAAATGTGCAGTTACTGATTGATTTTGGAATGCCTCCCTCTAGTTGATTCGAAACAACTGAAAATACTTCAAGTAAAGGGATTTGATAGAACAGGTCTGCAGGCAAGTTACCAGATAATTGGTTGATGCCAAGGCTAAACTCCCTCATAGAAGGCATGTTGAAAAGAGACCGAGGAATTTCACCTATCAAAAAGAAGACACAACTTATTAATTATGGAGGTACCAATTAATTGTTTCTTTTTGGTTACTTGTCTCGGTTGATCTGCGATATCGTTTAGATTCACCTGACTTGACATTTCTCCTACAAGCCAGTACTCTATCTAATATTTTTAACGGTTAAAATAACCATGCCTAATGGTCTGAGCACTTGATTTGGAACCCAACTCAAACCAACTAATTGATCTAACTTCATTGTTAGACTATTTTTTACAAGATTGAATACTTCAAGTCAAACCAAGTTATTTATATCACCAGATTAATTTTTTGCATAGCCCTATTCTAACCTCGAATGGATTCATATTCTAACAGATTTAGTTTCAGCAATAACGGTTGAAACTTATGCAAAGAATTAGTTCCTTATAATGTGGTAGATCAAAATTTTCACATTGGGAGATCGAGTACCCACATTTACTGTGTAACTATGTTTCGAATAGGATTGCCACCAATGCGAGCCCTATGAATAAATTAATATTAATTGATTTTGTATCACCAATGGGAGTTGTGTCTAATAGAAGGGGTCAGTGCCTCATAATATGACAAACTAAGGTTTTCAGGTAGGGAGAGTTCATACATTTATTGTCCAACCCACCCTCTATAGGATTGTCTCCAACAAGAGATACTTGTGCTTATAGGAAAAAAAAAAGCCTAATCCAATATCCTTTGGTAGGAAATTGATTAAATCCTTCTTGAAAATTGATTAAAAAAAGCCTGACTCAAATTTTCCCCACTATTTTCTTATTCCTGGCAAACGAAGCTCTGGGTAACAACTTTTCCTTGATTAAAAGTCCATTTGTCTAAATTTAAAAATAATTTTAATTAAGCTAAACATGAGGGATTCATTTTGTCTTAATTTTTGGATTAAGTTTTATATAATTATTTTTCAAAAAAACTGTTTTCAGCCTAATTATTTGGATGCACCACTTGGATTAGATTTCTAAAATAATCTCTGTCTTGAAATGTATTTTTTTTCATTTCCTTTATTGTGTAGATTGTGTACATGAGTTAAGTTACACAACCATCAATTTTTTAAATAATTTGAAAATCACATTTGTTTTAAATTTAAACAAACAGGCACTAATCCTTCTAAATGATAATTGATCATGGAAAACGGGGCTCTATTAGAAGATACACACATATGTATGTATATATAAAAAATAAGTATATGAAATATTTTAATTACTTTTGTAGTTAGAATTTTGGAGATATTAATATGGGAGAAGTAGCTTTGCTTTCTCCCACAGCCACACAAGTAAATAATAAGCGGAATTCTGTTAAAGCACAAAATTAATAGATGAATAAATTGAGCATACCTGTAAAGGAATTGAATTGTAGAAATAAGTAATTGAGCAATGTTTTATTCCCAATTGATGTTGGTAGAGTACCATTTAAATTATTTCCTTCCAAAGTTACTTCCATCAAAGAAGACATATTGCTGAAAAGATGCGATGGAATTTCACCTGCTCAAAATATAAACTTAAAAATGAAGAAATGTATAAACTATATTTTGTTTTAAAGTGAACTAAAATATACACGACTGACATTGATTTTTAAATTGACATAAGCGCTATGAAAAAAGGAAAACATAAGATATGAATATAGAGTGAAATATGAAGTCATATTAATTAATTCCATCTTGAAATTAGGCTAATATGACCTATCTGCAAGAATGGATTTTCTGTATAGTGCCTGTGAACTATTTTCCTTCTAATTAAATGACTCATTTTGGATAACATATATCCTTCTGACTATTTACTTTTATTGGAGTCCATTTTTTTTTGCAAAAATTAAATCTATACATCGTTTCTACATATTTTTATACATAATTTTAAGGAACCAAGATATTTCACTTGTTAAGAACTTGATTCAATCGAAATTGAAAATTATTTCCATTACTTCTACATATAGTTACCTCCTATTACTGTCATATATACACCCATGTCTACCTTTTCAATGTTCACATGTATATATGAAGTTGCAAAAGTTTCATTATTTTGGGATATATGGAGGCAACATACAAAAAAGGAATCACATATAAGATGGCCGTTTTAAATCTATTGGAAAAGCATGTATATTACTACCTCCTGTACACAATATAAATCATTTCAACTAATTCATTAGAACCAAAAAATGGTATTTAACTCATTAAATCTTTTTTAAAATAAATTTTTAACTTTATCTATATTACTACCTATTCTTAATATAAGATATAATTAATTTTTTTTTGGAGAGGTTAAGAAAGTTAATCTAATTACTTTAAATTCTTTATATTTATATTTTTCTCCAAGCCAATTTAATAGACTAATAAATTGATAAATCCTGCAAAAAATATCTTACTCTTTTACCATCCATTCAAGCCATATCTTTTTAATTGATATATTTTTCCTTGTTTTCTATGCACATTTTCCCGGTAATTGATGAATATCGCAAGAAAAATAATTACATAGTTCATATCTTCCTCACTGTCACGGCTGTTCATCATTTCACACTCGGACTAAAGCCAATTGACAACCGAATTACATGTTTTGACAAGTAAAAGTCATGCTTTCTCTACAAATAGAAGCACTAAATTATTATAGGGAAAATTAATCTTTTGGTCTAATAGGTTTAACTTAATTGTAACTTAATCTCATACTTCGACTTAATGGAACTCAGTTTCTGTAGTTTTAACTCGACTATAATACAATGACTGAACTTTAACGTGCTGCAACTCATCTCCGATAGTTTCAACCATTTTCTATTTTAGTCCCTAAAGTTTATTAAATATTAATCTTATTTTATAAAACATAGGGACTTATATTTTAAATGTCTAAATTTTAAGGACTAAGTTCTATTGAATCAAATTTCAAAGACTAAATTGCACTGAATCAAAATATAAGAACTGAATTACAATTGAATCAAAACTACAGGACCAAAAGATTAATTTTTGCATTATTGTACTAATAGAAACTATGACCATCATCAAACATGAAGCAGATCAGCGATCAATATATAATTTAGGACAAATAATTGAAAGTCATTGACATAATTCAAACTCATACCTTCCAAGTTGGTGTCTGCAAGATATAAATATTGGAGGTTGGTCAAATTTGCAATGTCACTTGGTATGGTTCCTCTATTGAAATTGTTTTTGCTTAATTCTAAATCTACCAATTCTTCGCATTGATGCCATATAGATGGCATTTTGCCTGACAAGTCATTTTGAAATAGATAGATCGCTTCAACTTGTGGAAGCCCAGTGCATAGATTTATTGGGAGATTACCAGAAAAGTTATTTATGCCAAGATTTATTTGTTGAAGCACAGAACTATTAAATATAGAAGATGGTATAGAACCAGAAAAGCGATTGGATGAAATGTCCAACATCCATAGCAATGGAAGATTGCCAATATCAGTAGGAAGGCTTCCTTGAAATATTAAAAACAAACAAAATGTCAGTATCAACTTCATAGCATGCATCTAATTTAATTTAAATTAACTTGAGAAAATTTATATACTGCATATATGTACTTTAGGCTCACTCTAGCTCATTTTACAAAAAGAACACTTCAATATGTTTTAAATGACAAAATAGCACTTATAGGGTTGATTACATTCAAATACGTAACCCATGATCTTTCAAATCTAATAAGTCAAATATTTTTTAGGATAAAAAAACATTTTGGCAGCTATTATTGCAGACAAAATGTTCTAAAAATATTCAAATTTTGGATGCGTGAATTATTGCAAATTAGAATCAGGTCCATGTACTTCATTTTGTTTCAATGGATCTTATTTTAGAATCAAGAATGGATATACCTAGAACAAATCAAACCATAAGGGTCCAATTTAAACAAAATAAATTATAGGGACTTGATTCAAAATTGAGGTAAATTGTAAGGACATGTGGATTAGTTATCCCCTTGAAGGAAAAAAAGAAAGAAAATAAGCTTCCTAAAATTGAAAAGGAAAATTCCTTCATCGTCCTTAAAAGATTAATTAAGGGATTATATCATGATAACCAACATTCTTGTCGCAATGAAAATATATATATTATAAAAATATAGATCTAAAAACAATTCCAAGACATACCTGAAAGAGAGTTATACGACAAATCCAATGATTCAAGCAAAGATAAGTTGGAAATTGATTGGAAAATGGTTCCTGAAAGTTTATTATCCATAAATGATAAATACTTCAAGTTCTTGAGTCTTTCTACATCAACTGTAATGGTCCCTTCAATAAAATTAGCACTCCAATCCAAGACTTGTAACCTGGACAAGTTGCAAACAGATGTTGGAATGGATCCACTAAGACTATTATTGCCCAGATTCAAGTGTTGCAATCTTGATAAATCCCCAATTGAAGTTGGAATTTTCCCATCCAATCCATTAAAACTTAAGTTGAGTAGTTTCAATCTGCGTAGTCGAACTAACTCCTCCGGTATTTGACCATGAAAGTTATTGTTACTAAGATCAAGTTCAACAAGAAATGAGAGGTTTCCCAATTGAGGAGTTAAGACGCCCTTCAAATCGATGTTATCGAGATTCAAGGAACAAACCCTTCCATGATGAGTACTGCAGCTAACACCAACCCAATTACATGGAGAAGAAGAAGCAGACCAATTAGCCAAATAATGGTGTGGATCAGAAGTGACAAAGGATTTAAAAGAAAGAAGTGCATATTTGTCTGTGGTGATGTTTGTTTCACTCCAAGCTAAAGAGGCTATGAAGGAATGAAGTAAGAATAGGAAAACAAAGGCAGGAGGTTCTCCCATGTTTAGCATATCACACTAATCAAATTTGCAAGCTAAGGCTTGTGCATCTAGGAATTAATACACAAGCCATCGTTTTATACTTCTCCAATTCCAAATCAAAGTTATTGCATGATTGTGATTAATTACGGACTTTCAAATAATAAAAAATTTGGTAATAATATTTAAAAATTAAAATTTTAAATTACCCGACAATTTCCATATAATAATAGAAACTCAGTCAATCAAACTAAGCACAACCAATCCCTTATTGACAATAGTACATAAATTAATCTCACTGGTAACTAAATTTTCTTTTCTTCCTTGATTTACCTCGAGCGAATAATTCGTTTTTCAGTTGTCTTTACACACACACAGAGAGATATATATATATATATATATATGTTTATTTATTATATTACTTTTTTTTACTTGTCGAAAACTATATTACCCTTGTCAAGGCTACATATATTGTGGTGTAAACATCAAAGTCACCATCAACATGACGAGAAACGACACTAAAATGGCCCACAAAGAAATAATCATGTTGGAAATTTCGAAGTTTAAGGTGTGGTCTGAAAGGCTTGAATTGTTAGAAGGGAGACATTTTCATCACCATTTTAGAAAACAACTTCAATATTTACTTGATTTCTGTAGTATTTTCTTTTCTTTCTTTCTTCATAGTAAGAACTTATTAGATGTCATCATAACTCAAAATGAGCCCCGAACGGTTCATGTAGAATTTAGAAACTAAGCCGATTTTAATCAATTTAATCTAGTCATAAGAGCAAAATTATTTGAACTGTACTGAAAAGAAAATCGATATCAATATTAAAGGAAAAGAAAACAAAATTAGTAAAGTATAAAATCATGTCATTTTATTTATTGATAAGTGAGTCTATGAAGAAGAAAGAAATATACAGAGAGCGTGGATAGGTCTAACCAGTATAAATTGCGTGTTGAGTAAGTTCACTTAGAAAAACACATTTTTATTTTCCACATAACTATTTCCTCCGTGGTCTAATTAAGTGTAGGTAAATGATAGACATAACCCGAAAAGAACGTTAGTGGAAGAAATTTGTGTGGGTATATGGAAGAAATTTGTGTGGATACATTGTCCTTTCACACTGAAAATATGTTCAATATTGCTTTGATTTTGAAAATTAATGGACGGCCATAATTCAGCATTACACAATTTGATTTGATGGTCAATTTTAGTGCGTAGAAAAAAATGGGTAAGAAACAAAATACTTTTGTTGCTTAATTGAAAAGATCAAGATATGTTTGTCTAAACATGTCCTAAGAATTTAAAGAGCTTTACCCAGGGAAAAAAATAGAATTTAAAGCATATCTTCTTTTATCACCTATGATTAGTAGAGTAAACACATGGTGTGAACAATCTGACCCATAAAATACACTTCTGACCAATGAATAATCTCTAGCAGAAGTAACCCAGAAACAACATTATTAGTGAAAATAGCATGTGTGAATATTATGTCCACTCATGGTGTGAAAGCGCATACAGATTTCACAGGGGAAGAAAAGAGGTATCCTTATAATGAGTTTGACTTGAAAAAAAAAAAAAAAAAAAAGAGGCAAGGTTGAAAATTTTACAGTCTATGCAATGAATTGTTTTAAAATTCATGCCAACTTCAAACCGAAAAAAGGCAAAGTTTAATAAGTTAGAAAAGAAAATGATAGCATAATAATGAGAGTTATGAAAATATCTTAGCGATTCTATTTAGAATTAAATTGCCTCAAAGAATAGATTATTTCTCCAAAAATATATTTTTGAGTGATATTTTAAGAAAATAAGAGAAAATAATGAATAAAATTAATTATGGATGCAAAAGCCTCAATTATGAGGATATTTAATTCCCCAAAAGTGATTTAAAGTTAACTTTTGGGGATTGAGGGCCTATTCTGTTGAAAATTTAAGACAAAATAGTTAGAAGTTAATTTTTATCCTAAAAATTCTAGTAAAATATTTTATGAGGTAAAGATGCTAATTAAGTTAGGAAATCTATTGAAGTACTAAGGATTAATTTTTAAAAAATTATTTGGTAATTTCAATACCAATAAAGAAGAAGTAAAAAGGTAAATTCATCACTAAAGCCCTAAAATGATTTTGGGCTTATGTTAAGCCCAAAATTTGAAGTCCAAAAGCCGTTATCATGGCCAAAGAGATGAGTTCCACGTGAGATATTGATGGCAAGGCACAGATTAAAGTTCCCATAAGTGAGAAAAGGAATTGCATGTGGTTGGATATGTTCTTGCATGCGGGTGGCCGAATTGACACATGAGGGGAGGTGTCACGTCCCTATCTCTGCTTTCTTTTCTCTTAAAAAAAAAAAAGATCAGATCAGAGAAGCAGCAGGAAGTGTTGGCGTGTGCAGAAGTTTTGACTGTTGGGTGATGTCATTTTCGTGAGACAGCTTTTGGTTTGGCGTGCCTTGTGGGAAAGCTGATTGTCAGCTTTAAAAAAAAAACAAAGAAAGAAAATGAACGTTTAGCAGAGTGCTCGGCTTGCAATGGTGGGGGTATTTATCTTCAAGCACCCCTCACACACATTTTTCACAACGCACACACCCACAGTTGAGAGAGTGTCCGGCGAGAGAAGGAGCGTGGGAGAGAGGAAGAGGTATCTGGAAGGCCTATTTTTCAGTCCTACTTCGGAGATTATTTAAGTAAGTAAAACGACTTATTTTCATTAAACTTCCTTCATAAAAGTTGTTCTATATATTTTTCTCTTTCTAATGGTAGTATTATTATGTTGATTAGAGAATATTTTAGGATTTATATTTTCGTATAGTTAACGTTTTATTTGTAGAAGGCCATAAAATTGTAGATATATTTTTATAACTAAGATCTGTGATGTTAGATTTATTTTTCTAATACCTGGAATATTTATTACAAATTTATTTATTTTAAGAAAAAAATATATATATGATTTTTGATATATTTGTAAAAAAAAAGGTGTGTAATTAAATTTTTGTTAGTACCTTTATATATTAAAAATTCGTTAAATAATTTATTTGAGATATTAAAGGTATTCTTGAGATTTTAATTAAATTA
>JANTPZ010102293.1:0-10930 GCA_025593235.1 Vachellia pachyceras
ATTTAATTCACTTCATCATATATTTATCATTACACAAATGCAATTGATAGCAACTTTTTTGCATGTCTCAAACTTATTAAATAAATGAATCATTACGATGGATTACTACTTGTATTACTTATATAATGATATTTACTATTTTAATATATGTTAACTATTATAATTATGAAATTGACAATAACTTGCAGATCTCAGGTTTAAATATCATTAGCAGGGATTTGTTTAATTCCAACACCCTTATCCAATTACTTAAATTTCCTCAACTATGAAACTTGTTACAGGTAGTAGATGAAATTATTAAAATGCTGAATACATTTACAAATATTGTCATCATGTTTTGTATAGTCAATTATTGAAATATTACATTCTCACATGTGAAAAACTAGTAAGTGTTGTCAATTTCCTAAATAGTGAATACATTTACAAATGATGTAATTTGCATTATAAGTGTAATAAGTAATTAAACCATTACATTTTTGCTTGTAAAAATTGAAATATGTAGTTAATTTCTAATACATTTACCCAATTAGTTAATTTTTTTCAAATGTGGAACTTATTAAATATGGTTGTAAATGTTATTATTGAAAAGGTAAATACATTTACAAATTTCGTTACTTGCGTTATAACTGTAGTTGGTAGATAGAATATTGCATTATTACATGTGTTATATATTATTATGCATTATGCTATTTAAAAGGTTTGGTGGTTCAATGGCCATCACACATATTGGGTGTAACATATTGGTGGTTCTTTTGTAATTAAAGTTCTCCTTGTATATTTGAGAGGATTGTTTTCTATCCGTGGCTTCACTACGGTGAATTATTGTTGATAAGTGGGAACCTCTTGGGTCACCTTCGCCGCAACCAACTCTTGGTTTTGCCGCAGTGATATTTTGTTAACAATGAGGAATGCTCTCGAGTCACCTTCACCGGGGCGAACTAACCTCCATTTTCAAGTTTTTCCCTCTCTTGTTCCTTTTTGCCGTGGCGAACTTGCAATTCCAAACTATCTTTCTCAGTCTCGACATATTGGCTTCACTGCAGTGAAGTCCTCCTATCAGTGATGGTGAGTTTAAGTGGTCACATACCGGTCATGTAGGGGCATTATAATACCCCCACCCCCCGTCTCCTTCCCCATTCCTTCTTCTTCCTTCTTTCTCTCTCTTTCATCCGTTCTTCTACGTCGTCAAGGAGCTCTAATAGGGAAAGCTTGTGGAATCTGTTAGACTGGCTGTCACCCTAGAGGGGGTGAATTGGGTGTTTTAAAAATTTCTTTTCAAATCTCAGATCAAAATACTCAAATCATTAATTGAAATAGAGTATGAAATTGAATGGTGCACAGTGAAAACACAATGCAAGTTACTGAAGATGAAAGAATGAAAAACACACAACGATTTATTCTGATTCGGCTCTCTCTGACCTACGTCAAGTCCCCAGAGCACCTCTGAGATTTCAATCCACTATACCATCCAAGTTTAACTAGGTACTTAGAAAACCATTACAATCACAATGTCAACACAGACACTTGTGAATCTCATTTCAAGTTTGTCACGGTGGGTACTTGAAAAACCCCATAAATGTTTCCAGGTATTTATGAAACCCACTCAAGTTTGCAACGCAGGTACTTGAAAAACCTTTACAATCACTCCCCTTTACCACATGTAAGGTTACATTGGGAATCACACTCCCTAACAGACTTTATGATAATAGAGACTCACATGCTCTGTTTCTCAACTCAAACTCAACCCAACAATCTCAAGATCCCAATCTTGTGTTTCTCACGGAAATACAATGAGTTTGGATGAATCAATAAACTACTCTCTCAAAGAGTGGATAAATAAACATTGAAGCTCTCAGAGAAGAAAATATCAAAGTCCTAAAGATGTGCTCTGTTTCACGTTCACTGACTCCATATTCTCCGTCTTCTCTCATCTCCTCTATCTTTAAAGCTTCATCTTTTATAATCTAGACTATATTCAATAGCCGTTACTCTGATTTTGAATAGCCGTTAGAGAGAAGCGTGTAACCGTTACTCAGCCGCTGTATTAAAGCTTGATGTTCAGCTGTTGACGATGGAGGCTCGGATTCATTCCTCAGACGATCTTAGCTATTTAATGAAAGAGCTAAAGTGCATTTATGAGAGCAGGTGAAATTCAAAATGTGCTAAGCATGAAAGAGGAAAGCTTCGGTAGATGATAGGCTAGCTGTGTAAGAAGCTCTATCAGAAAATAAGGAACTCGAGTTTTCAATATCTCATAACCCGAGTTTTGTAACATTGAATTTAATAGCTCAGTAGTGAAACTTTCAGTTTTTATGAACATAACTCGAGTTTACAATGAAAGTTCTGAAAGACAGTTTGAAAACTTTTATTTGAAACTTGAAGTTTTGAAATCAAGTTTTGAGTTGTAGTTGTGAAACTTCAAGTTTGAAGAAAGAAGGATTTGAGTTCTAAAACGTGTGAAAAGATGTTCAGTTGAAAAGGTCATCGACACTCGAGTTTAGAATCTCAGAAACTCGAGTTTTGAAAACTTCCAGTGAGGGCTCAAGTTTGAACATCCAGTCTTTGAACTAAAGATAATTTGAAAAGCATGGGACTCGAGTTTGGAAAATCTCAAGACTCGAGTTCTATAAAACTCTAAGTCAAAACTTCCAGTTTTCAATTCAAGTTTTGTGAAATAGTTGTGAAACTTGAGTTTTGAAATTTTGGAACTCGAGTTTTATAAAAACAATTTCAGATATGAAGTTCAGAAGCCCGAGACTCGAGTTTTGGAAATATGGAACTCGGGTTTTATGAGCCATGAGATGCAACTCGAGTTTCCTCAAGCTATGACTCAATTTTTACTGATTCTATTGTGAAAAAAATGCCATCTAGATCACGACACTCGAGTTTTGTAAATGTAGAACTCGAGTTTTACTTCGTGAGTTGAACTTGCACAAGTCACAATCAGCTTTCAGCACATGTCTCAACTTGCAATACCCATAACTCTTCAATTCAACTCCAAACATTGCAAATAATATATCAATGGAAATCCTTATATGTCTACTTTCATATGAAACAAGAATCAGTCCCAAAGCGGTTATATAAAGAAAGTTATGACAGATAAAACAAGTAAAGGTCAGTGATAAAGCGTTAAATTCGACTACTAACTTTCGAAAAATATATCTCCTTCATATGAAATGCTTTGATGCTGGTTGTCTATGAACCGCATTGTGAGTCTAGTTTAATACAAAATTGGTTTCACATCAATCGAAGGTGTATTTTGAGAGATATGAGCAAAATACCATACATCTATTGAGCTGACAGATAACCGAGGAGCTGAAACTCGAGTTTTGATCATCCAGAGTTTTGTAAAACCTGAAGCCCAAACTTGAGTTTCCAGTGCAAGTTTTATGCCTGCATGTTGTGGAACTTGAGTTCTAAGAAAACAGGACTCGAGTTTTTCATAACTCTTCCTGGAACTTCAAGTTCTGACTGAAAGTTGTTGAACTGAAAAACAAAACTTCTTTTACAAACTTCCAGTTTTATTATCCAGTTTTGAAAACAAATTATAGAACTTGAGTTTTGAAAATTCCTGACTCGAGTTTCAATACATTTAGAACAGTTTCAACACAGTTTCAAATTCTTGGACTAGCATTCCAAATCCTGCAAAGTTTACTTTAAGTTTTGCTTCAGGAAGTTCCAGAAACTCATCAAGCTCAATTTTTATCTTCAAGAAATAGTTTTGAGCATCCAAAAGAAGTTTAGATGAATGGTAACTCAATGTATGATGATGAAATATCTATTTGAAACATTTTAACATTCAAAATGAGTTATTTAACCAAATCATCTTCCAATTAAAAGGAATGCCCAAATAGAAGTAAATCAATATGCATTGTAAAAACTTTTTGCTATTTTATATTTGACATCATCAAAACTAATCATGGCTAATAGAATCATTTAGGTAAGCAAAATTTCTCATTCTCACCTCACCTGCTTCATGAATGTTGTTCTAGGTAGTTTTCTCTTTCTAATGATAATATTTTTGTGTTGTATTAAGAATATTTTTGGGTTAGGATTTTGATGAAGTTTTGAGTTTTGACATTATAAGAGCCTAGAAATGTAGAGGAATATTTATGAAAGATTTTCATCAGTTTAGATTTTTTATTTGAGTATATAAGAATTTTATAATGATTTTCCTCTATTGATAGACTCAATGCTTACTTGTTTAGACTTTGTGACCAATCCAAAATGTTGTGGAACAATTTGTGTGGGGCTAAGGATGCTATAGGAGTTGTTACTGACCTTTGAATGGAATAAATTTAATGTTTGTGATGAAATACTGAAGTTAGGTATTTTTGGAGAAACTTTGAGTATGAAAAATTGGTGTTTTTGGATAGATTGAGGGAATAGAGATATTTTTGGGATTCTAATATTGATATATGATTGTGTGAATTTGAGGACTTTGGAGAATGAAATCTTTAAGATATATAAATATGGTTGTGATAAAGAGGTTTGCGTATTATGAGGGGGCTTGAATTTTAAAGAAAAAGGAATAAATTTTATTTAAATCATACATAAGTGTACATATATGTGTGAGATTTTTTTTATTGTTATTAGCTTGATGTGTAATTATAGTTATGTAGATTCAATTGTGTTTTGAGGAATTGATCCTTGGGCTTGAATTACTGTGGTAGTACAACTTGCTTTAGTAAGAGGTAAACACATATAATTTATCTCATATACTTGTATAGGTTGTAAGATGTTTACGAAACATCTTTAGAAGTGCAAGTATTATTTTGCTAATTAAAAATCCACAAGTGATGATTCATTTGAGAAAACTTAACATAAAATCACTTTTGGAATATAAGTTTCCATATGCTATGAATTGTTGGCGAAGCGGATAATACTTTGATACTATAGAAAAAATATTCCTTGACTAATTATATCTAGTAATATTATGTTACAAATGAAAATGTGATGGCATTGAGCATATGGATGTATGTGTTGTTGAATGGTTGTTATCATATTACTGGGGTTTGGGTTATGATAGAGATGGGAATATGATATTATTTATGAATCATAACGTCCATGGCAATAGTCTTCACTACTGATCAGAGTGATTGACATTATATTGGACCTTCTAAGTCTTGGATCCATTTGTGGCCAGCTTTGAGAATGGTCAACTCTTGTGAGTTTTGAACCTAGAAGTGGACAACCACAGAGAGGATTGACACCTCCCAGTTTTGTAACCATTTGTGGGTAGTTAGAAAGGGGACACATTAATCTCTTAATGATTGTTGACTCTGGCCAAGTCTTCTATCATGGGTTAGAGTCCACGTCGGAGGAGATAATGAGGAGTTTGGTGGAGGGAATTATATATAATCTGTGGTATCCAGTGATTAACAGACACTGGGATATTGATTGACTCGTGTGGAATTTTTTTAATATACCAATTCTTCTATTTAATGTATATAATTATGTTTGGTGCTTAAATCGTTAACCAAGTACTCATTTTGGGTTTATGAATGTCAACAATATACTTTTGAATCAATTTATCCATATTTCACCTCTTATAGCCCTACTTGTATATTTGGTGAATTATTTGTTGGTTACTAGGACTTTATGTTCCCGTGGTTTCGGCATATTTTCAGGAGATGAACCCAATATGAATAGACAGGAAGGAAAAGAGCTAGAGGCATAATGTTGTATCTTTTCTTATAAGGCCTCCTCTTTCGAGATATTCATATAGGAGATGTATATATTGCAGTATATTTAGATTGTGCATACTTTTCGTATCATTTTGCACATTTTGATGATATATCACTACCCTTTGAGGGCATTTTTTATAGCCATTATTTCCTGTATGGGGAAATTTAATTGTTGATGATATAATTTAATGATAGAATGATGGAAATGGTGGTTCATTAAAGTTATGATTGAATTAACAAAATTAATTTTTTTAAAAAAAAGTGTTGGTTTGAAAAAAGTCACTAGTGCTGGACCTTCGGCAGTCGGTCAGTGGTAGTGCTTCTACAATGGTGTCTTTCTTTTTTATAAAAAAATGAATGATAATTTTGTGAAATCACCGACATTTTAATATTCCAAATTGTTGCCTCTCCCCAATATGCCCTTCAACAAATTGACAAGGCCTTTTCTTGGAGTTTTGAAATTTATTTGGTGTTTTTAGGAAATTTTCTACAATATATATATGTCATGCACAAATATTTATAATATACAATATGATATTGAACAATAAAAAATTATTTTATATCATGAGGAAAAATTTTCATTTTTCTCATTAAAAAAATAAAACTAGTCATATTATTTTTATTTATGAAAAATGTGGTGGTTAATTTTGTTATTATAATATTAAATATATATTAAAGGGTATTAAATCTCATCACAAAAGTAGTAAATCGTGATAATGATTCATTCATTTTAACATGTTATATATCTCTAAAAATGGTTGCTAATTGCATTTTTGTAGCAATGAATATCTATTGAAGTGTGCTAAAATGCATTTGTTCTAAGCTTCAACGTGACCTTATAAATCATTTTGCATTATATAAATAAATGGGAATGACCACCAAACCACTTGAGATCTATGGGGTGATGGGATTAAATTGCACTTCCATCACCTTGACCATAAACACAAAATTTACATTGGCTCTAAAAACTAGCCATTAAAGCTAAGCCGCCAATCGCTAGAGTTCCGATAACCTATCGGGGTGGGTGGCCGGTGGTGGTGTCGGGGGTAAAGGTGGCTTAGTCTTTTTTTTTTTTAAATTAAAAGGTTAACTGTAAAAGCACCAACAATTTCAAATTACTATAGTCTTTGAGTAGGAATCTAGGATTTTCACTATTATTAGTTTTTTAGAATTTACAAATTCAAATAGTATTTTTTAAAGATTTTCCCATTAAATTTTTTCCATCTAAAGTTCAAAATCTTTAAAATTCAAAAATAGACAGAAGTGCCCATGGATTTTTTTTTTTTGGGTAAACAAGACACCAGCTTCACTATTAAGATTTCATTGAACCCACTCTGCCCCTTCAAGAGTAACAAAGCTTTGCCACATTGTTGGATTAAGGATGAACTTTCATCCTTGCATGAGTAATCTCCAAACGCTATCTCGCTCCTCCCGATGACCTGCAGAGAGAAACAAATATGCAGATTTGATAAATAAAGAGTCATCAGAAGATGACTTCCATACATATATATATATATTTTTTATTTATCCTCTCATCTCGTCTCACGAGGTGGGTGTGCACTCATGATCTGCTCAATGGCCTAAATAGGTAACCAAGTTGAGAGCTTAGCATAGTTCCAATTTCCCAGGTCATCATAATCAACGACCTTCTCACTATTCTCAATGGAACCTTCGCTACTAGGAATAAGATCAACCTGCAATCTCTTAACTTTTGATCAGTTTTCAAAATAGAACACCGTGTTATTCTCATTACAAATATTTTTCCTACACCAGATTTGAAGTATTTCCACATATCACAAATCCCTCTCCAAGTAAGGGAGGAATTTTGATTCCTTTTGATCTCAAGCTTGTCAATATTCTCACGTCTATACTTAGATCTGATGACCCAAACCCAAAGAATCTCCCTATCCATAGAGCTGGAAAAATGGGCACAGCCCGCGGGTTGAGCCCGCCAACCCGCGGGCTGGGGCGGGTTCGGGCTGCCATTTGGCAGCCCGTTTTTAAAACGGGCCAAACGGGCTCAGGTTGGTGGGCCAGCCCGCCTTTTTTATTTTTTTATTTTTTTTAAAAAATAATATTTTTATAGCTTTAATAGGAAGATTATGATGTTTCAATGGCTTCAAATATTATTTTAAACCTTATTATTTCATCTTAAATGCATACTTACTTTGAAGATTGTTAATTATGTATTATGTTTTTGTATTATAAACATTGTCAATTATATTTTTTTAGAAATGTATTGTATTTTTCTTCCGAAAAATCAAATAGACTTGGTAAATTTTATGTAAATTTGTTGTATTATTTTTTTAAAAGAAAATTTTAATAAAATAATAATAAAAAATAAAATTTAAAAATATAAAAAAATTTAAAAAAAAAAGTGGCGGGCTGGTCGGGCTCGGGATTTTAAAAGCGGGCCAGCCCGTTTCCCAACTCTACCTATCCATAAGAAGCTTCCAACATAATTTAAGGGAAAAGACCTTATTATGCTTTCGGAGGTTTTCAATGCCAAGGCCTCCCTCCTTTTTACCTTTAGTGACTTGATTCTAGGCAATAAGGTGAAGCTTCTTTTGATCATCATTTCCCCCAAAGAAAACTTCTACTCTGTTTATCAATCTCCTTCATCAACTGTTTTGGAAGAAGTGTAGTTTGCATATAATAAGCTAGAGATAACAAATCTGATGAGTGTAGCTCTTCCTACCATATTGGGATAGTTTTTCTTCCAATTAGCCAACCTACGTTGAGTCTTTGCAAGAATAGGATAAAACAAAGCATATGAAGCACTTTGGTGAATCAGAGGAAAGCCCACCACCATTCTTTGACTAAGATATTGCGCCCTAGGACATTCTTAGAATAATATTGTCCCTACTTTACCTTATCCCTATTCCATTAAACTTCTCGGTCTTATCCCTATTCCATAACACTTAGAAGGCATGAGAGGAAATTGCTCGCCTTGTAGCTTACCGCAAGCATACGGGTCGTAAGTAGTATAAAAATATCGTTCCACGAGGACTAACGCATAAGCGAGATAATCAATGCAATTATGTAATTAATTAGGTTGAGTGAATCAATTTAGTAATTGGTGTCCTAAAGATTTACCAAATTCGATAAAAGGAATAACAATAAAATGAGCAAGATAAATTGGAATTTTAATTCAAAGATTAAAGATGCATATGATTATTTTTAACCATTGCAAATCATGAGATTTAAATGCATATAACTCTATTAGTGATTAAATGACATTATGTGTTTGTTTAAGGTTCAAAAAGCAATTGATTAAGTTTTCTCAAGTCATAACCAAATTAATATCCTCATTTAACATGCACAACCTCTTGTTACAGTTAAAAGAAAATAATCATTAAGCACAATCTTAATACGACAATGCTAGGTTAGTAACTATATCTCTATGTTACCAACAAACCATCCATTTGATTACTAAACTTCAAGTTTAGCATAATTTTATCTAAATCCTACAATTAAATTAACTCTCTCGAGCTTAATTTAATTGGTAAATCAATCTAAGTGGTGACTAGTCAATTAGAGGCATTAAACACAAGATAAAATTAACATATAATTGTCACTAATCACCAAAGAGAGTATTATCCAATCTGCAATGGTTCAAAATAATTGAGGAATTAAATTCACGGAGAGGAACAACAAACAAGAGAAATGACAGTGAAAAGTTGGCAACGTGTTCTGGCCGAAAGTGAGGATAATGGACTTAAGAAGCAGAAGCACCAAACGATGCCTCCAGACGCTCTCTGTTCTTCACGTTCGTGACGCCGACGCACACCAGTTCCAGGCGACGCTCCCCTCTCGCAGCACAGCCCCGACGCTTCACAGAACAGCCACGCCTCACCAGCTCTCTCCGTCGACGTCTCGCCGTCTCTCTGGTTCCAGCTTTTCCGCTCGGCGATCGTGCTCCAGCCCACGTATCAGCAGCTCAATCTCTCACCTCCTTTGATGCTTTCCCAGCTCCAGTGCCGCCGAAACTGTCTCCAAGCCAAATCAGCTGCTCCACGTTCTATGTTTTTCACCCCAGCGATGTCTCCCATTTGGGTCTGGAATTGTTCAGCTTGTTTTTCCTTTTTCTCCCACACGACGCAGTTTCCTCTCAGTTCTTCAATCTCTAATTCCCTTAAGCTCCAAACGGCGTCGTGAGCTACTCCTTCTAGCTCCAATTCCCTTAGATCCTCCTGACTGAATAGCATAATAATAAGTATTGTAATAATAATGATAATAAAAAAACAAAATATTTTTGTTGTTTTCTTTAATCCTAAATGTTTCAAAAATTAATATAATTGCAATAACATCTCCAAATCATGTGATCAATTCATATTTTATCAAAATCACTCATAAACCTTTTTATTTTACATTAATAACTCCCCAAACGTATCAAAATATATCTTAAATTGTAGTAAAAATGGGGAGTTATAAAAAATGCACGCCATAATGAGGCTACAAAGCTTCTTATCAATGCCCACATCCAACAGAGTCTATTGAATGAAATTCCAAGATAACCAATCATATGTTTTTTCCAAATCTACCTTGATAGGAAGCCACCTAGAATGACCTTTCTTGTTCTTCTTGGAATGGATTACTTCTTGGGCTATAATAATATTGTCCCTACTTTACCTTCCGGCAATGAAACTACATTGATGATACCCAACCACTCTAGAGAGGATACTCTTAAGTCTGCAGCTAATGACTTTAGTGACTATTTTATAAATCACATTATAAAAAGAAATAGGCCTAAACTCTTTAATCATGCAAGGATCTCTAGTCTTCGGTGTAAGGGTAAGGTTGGTTTCATTAATATCCATAACTTTTTGAGAATCCTCAAAAATTTCTCTAACAAGATGGCAAACAGATTGCCTCACCATTGTCCAATATTCTTGATAGAAGAAAGCCTGAGCTTTGAATCCTCCCATCTCAAAAATTGCTCTCTTGATCTCCTCATCACTAATTCTTGCTAATAAAAGTAAGTTCTCTTCTTTACTTAACATTGGGAATTCATGGTGGGTTACCGAATTTCCCTGAGACATGCCATCACTAGTAAATAATTTGTTGATAATAATGCTGCACCATACACTTGAGAGTTGGTTTTTGGTCAAAATTCCACTCCCCATTCTCATTTTAAAGCCCATCAATTCTCTGCTTGTGTCTCTTCATAATTGTAGAAGCATGAAAATAGATGTTATTCTTATCCCTCCATTTAAGGCAATTGCATCGAGATTTCTGGTGCC
>JANTPZ010102294.1:0-25818 GCA_025593235.1 Vachellia pachyceras
CTAATTGCATGATCAAACATTATTAAGAAAGGATTAGGAGTTAGGGTTTCAAAAGAATGAAGTTTGAAAATGAAAAAGTTGACTAAGTCTAAGGTAAAGTTAGTCAAACCCCTAACTTTGACCTATCGAGAAATAGAGTAAATGGACTCCAAATGAGGTAAAATTTTTATGAAAAATATTTCACATTCAATATTTAAAACAAGCTAAAGAACACTGAATTTGGAGTTTTGTATAAAAAGTTATGATGTTCCAAAGTTTGAAGAAATCACTGAAAAACCTAGAAAATAGAAAAATGACTAAATGAACAGTGCATTTTCACGAATTAAACTGTATCAATTGGGCAAGCTAGTGACTCAATGAGTATTTTTCCCTTATAAAGGAACTTACAATCTTCGAATAGAAATTGGAAGCACTCAATTTCAATTTTTCTAGAATTAGTTATGAATTTTCAAAGTTGGTCCTAAAAACAGTGAATAGTAATTTTAAAAAAGTTGAAAGTTTTCAAATTGAATCTTTTAGACCTTTTAATCAAATTGAGGCTTCCCTTTGATTCTAAATTAATATAAAATGAAGTTAAAGGAAAAGTTAAGGTGTGTTACAATATATGGATTCTTAGATTCTTGAAAAGCATGATAACATGGGATATATTGTGTGCGTTTTTTTCCAAATCTATATATGATCATGATTTGTGCATTTTCAAATCTGGACAATCGGTTTTTTGATATTCTTTTGTTTTGATGCGTTATAGTAACGGGTTTCATATGAATTTATTTATATGATGCATGATTTGTCCATGGATTCGTATATGATGCGAATTTGAAATACATATGATGTATTGTTTTGGTCATTAGTTCATGTGCTCTATTAAATCCAAAAGAGTCTTTGATAACAATGAAACTGGGTTTAAAATTTTCCTTCCGGGGCCGCTGCCCCTAGAAACCTTTGTAAGGGCACTGCCTTTTGACCCGTATGCGTAGTGCAAGATAATCTGAACACAATAAGAATTATTTGTATTGTACAACTTATTGCTTATTGTGGTTTATTTTTGAATGATTGAATGGGTATGGTGAAACAACATGGCTTTAGTTTTACAAGGGTTGTAAAATTTAAATATGGCTTGCGTGTCGTGCCTTCCTCTAAAAATTCTTGATGTACATTCTTTTCTCATCTTACTCCCTTCGTATGTTCAAATGAGGTTTCTTTCAATGTAATCTTTTATCTTTCCTAGAATTCCTCTCATTAGCTTGGGAGGATTTAGGTTAGGCCAGCCATGTTGTCTCACGTTTATTATATGCCTTTGATTAGATCATTGCATGATAGTTTAGAATCAGTGAATATGGTATTGTATGAGTTGCAATAACAATCGTATTATATTTGTAAGATTAATTTGTTAAACTCTCTAAATGAATCTTAAATCATAATGTCGTCAATTAATGAATAGTTGCCAAAACATCGATCGCTCAGATGTAGGTTCCACCAAAGTAGATGCATTTGAGTTATCTTGGAAAGATAATCATAAGTAATGGTGCTACTCACACGATTCATTATTGTTTGACTTAATTGAGATTATCAAAATGATTTTGGATCTTAAGGCATTAGATGGAATTAAACATGCCGGGTCATATGATGATCGAATCCCATAAAACCTAAGAGTTACATTTGATGTAATTGGTATAGGGTTACCTACCTAAATAACTTGAATTTAATGTTTTATAGAGGCTTATGATATAATTGTTCATCTCAAGGAAATGTTCCAGCAACAGGCAAGGCAGAAGAGGTATGAGACCATAAGCCCTTTCATTCCTACAAGATGGCTAAGGGTGCATCAGTTAGCTCTCATATGTTAAAGATGAAAGGCTACATTGATCACCTTGAGAGGCTTGGATTTCCCATAAGTTAGGAGTTAGCTACATATTTGATCTTAAACTCGCTCCCTGACAGTTATGATTAGTTTGTCATGAATTACAACATGAACAACATGGAGAAATCTATTTCTGAACTGCATGGGATGCTCAAAACAGCTGAACAGATCATCAAGAAGAAGTCTAACTCTGTTTTAATGGTTCAGAAAGGAAAGGGTATGAAAAAGAAAGGCAATGGTTATTGAATGGGCAAAGGCTTTGCTAATAAGATCAGAAGGCCAAAACAAACCTTAAACCAAGTCCACGCCTAATAAGGCCAAACTTCCAAAGGATGGAGTCTGTCATTTCTGCAATGAACCTGGTCATTGGAAAAGGAATTGCAAACTCTACATGGAAGATCTAAAAAAAGAAAAAGAAGGATAGCGGGTCTATCTCTTCAGTTATTTATGTTATAGATATTCATTTTTCTACTTCCTCTACATGGGTATTAGATACTGCATGTGGTTCTCACATCTATACCAATGTATAGGCCTCAAGGACAATAGAAAACTGAAGAAGGGTGAAGTGGACCTACACGTTGGGAATAAAGTAAGAGTTGTTGTTCTAACTGTAAGTACTTATGAATTAGTTCTGCCCAGTGGCTTTTGTTAGTTTTGAACAATTTCTTTTATGTTCCTTCTTTGAGTAATAACATTGTTTCTCTTTCTTATTTGGATAAGAAAGGTTATAATTCCATTGCCAGGAATGACAAATATTCTATTTATCTTAATAACATTTTTTATGCCGATGGTGATCTACATCTTAATTATTATCTTTTAAATTTAAAACATCCTAGCAATAGAAATATCTATAACGTAACTGCTAAGAGGATTAAATCAAATGATTTGAATCCAACCTACTTGTGGCATTGTCGTCTAGCCATATAAATGAGAAACACATTTCTAAACTCCATCAAGATGGATTTCTTAACTCATATGATTTTCAATCAATTAACACGTGTGAATCTTATTTATTGAGAAAGATGACTAAGGCACCTTTTACTGGGCGTAGTGAGAGGGCCACTAATTTCTTGTGCCTCATACATACACATGCATGTGGACCACTAAATACACATGCCAGAGGAGGATATAGTACTTCATTACTTTTATAGATGATTTCAGTAGATATAATTATGTCTATCTAATGAAACATAAATCTTAATCTTTTGAAATGTCCAAAATATTCTAGAATGAAGTGCAAAACCAATTTGGCAAGACAATTAAAACCCTTCAATCTGATTGAGGAGGTGAATATTTGGGCTAAGAGGTCATTGGTCATCTTAGGAGTTGTGGAATAATTTCACAACTCACTCCTCCAGGAATGTCACAATGGAACGGAGTTTCTGAAAGGAGGAATCGAACTCTATTAGATATGGTTCGATATATGATGAGTCAAACGGTTCTTCTACCTTCCTTTTGAGTCCATACGCTGGAAACAACTGCATTTACACTTAATCGTGTTCATCTAAAGCTGTTCAAAAGACACCATAAGAGATGTGGACTAGGAAGAAGCCTAGTTTGTCTTTTCTCAATATTTGAGGATGTGAGGTTTATGTTAAACAACAGGTCTCTGATAAATTGTTAAACAGATCCTCCAAATGCCTTTTTGTGGGGTATCCTAAGGAAATAAAGGGATATTATGTCTATAATCCCACCAAATACAAAGTGTTTGTTGTTTTAAATGGTGTCTTTCTTGAAATATAGTTCATCTCTAAAAGAACCAGTGGGAGAAAATTGCATCTGAAAGAAGTTCAAGAATCTCAAGACACCATAGAACCACAGATGGAAGATGTAGAAGACTCACAAGATGTTGTTGAGCCTCCTCAAGTAACATAAGGCCTACGGAGGTCTGATAGGTCATGACAACCACATTAGAGATATGAATTTCTAGTTACTAGGAATCATGATGTGTTGCTCATTATACACAATGTGTAATATCCGCATATTCCGGTAATTGGAAATGAAGACTAAACCGATAGTCATGGATTGAGTTAATGCCCATGGATATGAAAATATAAAGGAAAATGCCTAGAGGAAAGAAATATCATAATCGACTAAGTCCTTATTCTTGAAAATTTTTAAGTAGAAATAACTAAAGGGTAAAATGGTCATTTGGCCTACATGATAAGGGTAAAATGGTCATTTTGATTTAAAAAGGCCTAGGGCATAAAATGCCATCAAATAATAAGGACATTTTTGTAATTTGGTCAAAATGGAACAAAAAGTCAAAGTCAACCCAAAAGTCAAAGTTGACCAAAAATGTCAAAGTCAACCAAGGGTAAGGTTGGAATTAAGAAAAAAAGTAAAAAAGTGATGGCATTTTGGTAATTATGAGAGAAGTAAGAAAAGTAATGGCATTTTTGTAATTACGGGCAAAGTATAACGAGTAATGGTATTTTCCTAATTAAGGGATTTTGGAGGACTAGAAGACTGAGAATAATTATTTGAGGTAGCCGGAGTCCACAAAGGTCGGAGATTTGAATTAAGAAAAGTTTAGTTGGGTACTAAAATATTTAATAAAATTATTACCCAGTATCTGTTACGAGCAGTTTCGTAGTACGGAGAACATCAGTGCATGAAAGCCCTGCAAAAGGATTTTCTTAGAAAATTAATTACGAAAAATCCGGGAAGAATTTTGAGGAACGGAAAAGGGCTGGAGTATCAGGGAAAAATATAGAAATTTTCCATGCCCTTAAGTCAAATTGGCCTCGGAAGCACATTTTATGGTGTTTCACACAAATTGAGGAATCCAGACAAGTTACGAGGAAAACCCATGGATGCTTTAGGATAGGACATGACGCCACCTAGGAAAGGAGGCCTAAGGAATGGCACCACATGAGAGAGAAAGTCTCTGGAAAAGTAAAAATGTAGCTACCCGGATAAAGGTTACTTTACGGAAAAGCGTGTAATCGAATCAAGTAACTGGATAGTCAGGGAACCAGTCAGCCCAACCAGGCTTGCAAGGGAAGCCAAAAATCACTTTTTACCAAGCAATGAGAATAGGAAAAGTGGTACAATTACAACCATGTAGATCAAAACTTGGTTCCCAAGTTTAAATCATAGCCACTCATTTTCCAAGAGGCTTTTCACATAAGCCAAACACTCATTCTCTCCTCTCATTTGTTTGGCTGGCCTCTCTTCCTCTCTCCCTCTCTCCATAGTCAGATTTTCTCTCCTCTCAAGCTCTCAAAAACCGTCACCTTCAAGCTCTCAAGAGGAGGAAGAAGAAAACTCACACAACCTCAAGGTAAACACCCAAGCAACCAACTCTTTCCATTTCTCTACTCCTTGCAACTTCTACTACCTCTCTAGTGGTTGATTTCCTTGATCAAAGGCCTCTTTTTGAAGATGAAAAGTTAGGGTTTCAAGGTATGGAAATGAAAAAGAGAAGTCTTTTGAGGTAGTAAAAAGTTGCAAGTTCTTTCTTGAGTAGTAAAAGGTAGCTTGATGGTTGTTGTTGTTTTGGTTGTTGTTGCGAGTTGTTGTTGAAACTTTGGAAACCATAAGTTTATGGGGAGGTGTTGTCCATATGAGGTCTTGAAAAGGGAAAATGTGTTTGAGTCATATGATGTTTGAATCATGTTTTGGAAGCAAGAATAGATGACTATTTGGAAAGAAAAGTTGAGAAAACCAAACTTCCCTCTTATTGCAGTTTTTTGAAAATTTTAAAGAAATAGACATAGTGGGATTTTGATGATTCTAATGCTTCCAATGGCTCTAAAATGATGTTTTGTGTAGGGTAAAAATAAGGAAGGGATTTGAGAAGCATTAGAGGCCATAAAACCAAGTTTTGGAACTTGTAGGCTTCTTGAAAAGTTGAAGGGGAGTTGATTGCATTTTTGCAAGTTTTCTTGCATCCTGATGGTTTTGTATTCATGTTGATATTATGGCATGATCCTTAGGAATTTGAGACCTTCAAGATCACATGGGAAGTGATCCAAGAGGACTTTAAAGTTCAAGTAAAAAGGGAAACTAAGCTAAAAAGGTAGCAAAACTACTAAACTAAACTTATGTTTTATGAAACTTTGTTGTGAATGGTGCATGATTTCTGTTATGAATGAAGTGAATGATATGTGAATGAAATGTGACCTTGATTGCTATGGCCATATGTATATATAAAATATATTTTGAACATGTCACATGTTATATGATCATACACTTGTTTTAAAGTTGTAATATGCTCATTCATAATGTTTTTGTTTAGTTAGTTTTGCTATTGGGATTTCAAAATCTCATTATCTACCAACTAACCATGTAGGTGAAGGATCAAGTAAGAGTAAGGAAAAGATTATTGATGAATGAAGATGATTTTCTTGCTTGAATGAATTTTGTGTAAATTTATGAGTTGCTAGACTCTATTTGAAGTTGTTGTGACTTGTAACCCTTAAATCTCTACATGAAGTGGCATATGAATATGTGATGATGCATGCATGAAAATGGGTTAAAAGTTCTAAGGAATGGTAAGGAAATAATCATGCATGGTAGAGGTGGGTTAATGAACCAAAAAGAGGTTTTGGTAAATTTTAAGAAAAATTGGTTTTCAAAGCCAAAGGGTTCTAAAGGCCCTAAAAAAACTGACCAATTTCACATGGTAATGAAAAATAGCAAATGAGCTTCAACTGAGCTGAAACTTTCCAGTTAAAAACTAAACTTCCTGAGCTTTAAAATGATATAAAGTTTTCAAAATTTGGATGTGTATATTAAGAGATATGATTTTCCAAATTTTAAGGGAAAAACTGGAATTGACCATTTGAGAAGCGCGTGATTTTGGAATAAACTGATTCAAATGGGCAAGAATTGGAACCAGTGAGTATTTTTTTCCCTATATATCACTTAATAAGATAAATTTAGAAATTTAAACCACTTAATTTCTATTTTTCTAGAATTAATTATGATTTTTTAAAGTTGGGCCAGAAATATAGAAAAGTGACCTGTGAATAGTGTTCCGTACTAAGTCACAAATAGTAAACTTAGGTCGCTGACTAGCCTTGAAAATGGATCAAGAATATTAATTTTGATTTCCAAGGGTTGTATAGTGACAACCCCAGGGTCGTTCTCTCCGGAAGCGAGAAGGCGTACCAATAATTCTTAGCTTGGGTGTATGCTTGTGATGTAAATGCAATAGGGTTCAATTGGAATTAAATTATGTTCCTAAACTAACTACAAAATTAAGACTTGTTTTTGGTATTTTCTTGGTTGAGGATGAAAGTAAAGGTAGCTTTGAGAAAGAGAAGGGTGTGTTTGATGATGCGTGCCTCTTGAAAACAAAGTGTTCCATCATAGTTCGCAAAGGATGAGGGAAAGTATCGGCTTTCGCACTAAGTTTTCGAAATTAAAAACCCCAACAATTCGCATGGGTCCGGAGCGTCATACGATGATCTCCTTCTAAATCTCCACACAACTTGGTGGGTCTGAAACAACATGAAATGAACTCCATCCCATGAAATCCCTTAAGACCACTTAGTGTGTGTACGGAAATCACAGAGTGACAAAATCAATTCCATACATTGTTGACTCTAAAACCAAGCACAACTTGGATGATAGAAGAGAACAACAAGACTTCATCAAATAATTAAAATGAACTCCATTTTACTTTGTCAATCACAAAGGAACTCAATACACAATAATCCAAGTTTGGCTCATCCGAGACCAAATATTTACAAACAAATTACAAAGTCCAACTCGAAATCCTAGTAATCTATAGTGTAAACACATATTGAAAGTAAATACTCCCCTTTCGGCACTTCGAACTTTGGCTCACTTCATCTTCAAGAGGATGGAGATGTTCAGCTCCTCATGGGTGATGAGAATGAACTTTGAATGGATGATGAATGCATGATAGATGAATGGATGATGAAAAAATGGGGTGAAATGATGTTAGTGTGTGAATATGGTGAATGGAGAATGAGGTTTCTCTCCTCCTTTGCTCTCTATCTCTCAGCAGCCTCCTCTTCCTCCTCTTTTTTCGAAAATACCCTAATTCAGCATAATAAACCGTCATGGGTATTCATCAAGCCGGGTCGGGTTATTTTCCTTCTAAGGTAAAAATTTAGGTACTGCGTGATATTCACCGCGGCGAACCTCACCCGATAGTTCTTGCATGGCTACTTGAACTTTGGCCGTGGCGAAAATACAATTGCACTGCGGCAAACTTCTCCAGAGCTGCTTCCCTTACCCTTTTGTAAGGAGTTCTTGAAATGAAATAGCAAATATGGGCAGTATCATTTGCTCATCATACAATTTAGGCACAATAAATCATTATTCATGGCATATGTACCCAAAATCACACTAATCCAAGTCAATAACTCCTAATCTCAACTTAAGCACAAAAAGGGGCATGTATAGGCTAAAATTGACTCTAAGACTTTGGCGTGCCCTATCTCGCAAATCGTAAAACAGCGTCATTGGTCAATCTTGAAAATTTGCCAAGAATTAAATTTATAATCTCCAAGGGTTGTATAGTTGCAACCCAGGGTCGTTCTCACCAGAAGCAAGTCGCGCACCAATAGTCTTTAGCTTATGCTTGTGTTTGTAATGCAAAATGCAAATGGGGGTTTAGATTGAAATAAACTATTCTACTTATCTAAATCCAGAAATTAAAACTTGTTTTTGGTATTTTTTTTGGATTGGGGAGGAAAAATTAGGTAGAGATGGAACGAAAATGGAAGTGTTATGATAAGTTCCTCTTGAAAACGAATTGGGCCATCACAGTTCGCAAAGGATTAGGTAGAGTAATTACTTTCGCACTAAGTTTTTGAAATCATAAACCCTAACAATTCGAATGGGTCCGGAGATGCACACAGTGACCTCCTTCTATATCCCTACCACGACTTGTTAGGTCACGAATAACATGAAATGAACTCTATCCCATGAAATCCTTGAAGGGTACTTAGTGTGTGTACGGAAATCGCAAAGTGATAAAATCAACTCCATGCATGTTGACTCTAAAACCAAGCACAACTAGGATGATAGAAGAGAACAACACGACTTCATTGAATAAGCCAAATGAACTCCATTTAACTTTGTCAATCACAAAACAACTCAATACACAATAATCCAAGTTTGGCTCGACCGTGACCAAGTATTTACATACAAATCACATAGTCCAACTTGGATCCTAAGTAATCTATAATGTAAATACAGATTGAAAGCAGATACTCCCCTTTCGGCACTTCGAACTCCAGCTTACTCCATCTTCAAGAGGTTGGAGATGCTCAGCTCCTCATGGAAGGAAGAATCATACTCCAAATGGATGGATGAAGCATTACGGATGGATGGATGGTGGAAGAAATGGATGAAAGTAGGGTTTGGAGAGTGTGTGGATGAGAGAAAATGTGTGTGTGTGTTCTACCTCTCCTTCAGCCTCCACCCTCTGGTCCTCCTCGAAATTTACCCTAAATGGGGTATTAAAACTGTTCTGGGTCGGGTCTTGAAAGTTAGATTGGGTTATTTCCATCTGGAGTAAAAATCAGGTGCTGAAACACGATTTTCGCCGCGACCAACTATGGATTTCGCCGCGGTAAAACTCTCCCAAGAGTTCACCGTCTGTTTGCTTGAACTTTGTCCTCGGCAAACTTTGTTTACACTGCTGTCTTAGCCCTTTTGTACGGAATTCCTGAAATGAAATAACAAACTTTGGCGGTATCACTTGCTCATGAGGGAATTTAGGCACAATTACATCGTTATTCATGGCATATGATCCCAAAATTACATTAATCCAATTCAACAACTCCTAATCACAATTTAAGCACAAAAAGGTCATGAATGGGCCAAAATTGACTCTATGACTCTCGAAATTCAAGAGAAAAACTAACATAATTAAAGCTCAATCAGACTCTGAAAATTCAAGTAGAAAACTAATACAAATAAAGCTCAATCAAATTCCCCCACACTTAAACCTTTGTACTCCTGGACAAAGCTTCTTCAAAAAATCAAAAACAACCAATGCACCTAGGAAATAAACTTATGGGCCCAGGACTACAGAACTTGGTAAGCATATTAACCAAGGAATTAGTAATAATAATGGCAGAGTCAATCATAAATTAAACCCTAAGAGAATTCAATTCAAGAGACTGAATAAAAAGGACTTCCTCTCCAAAGGTAGAAGTGTCTCTCTCAGTTCACCAAGTAAGGACAATGTTCGCTCATGGTCTGCTTATTCAAAACTCTACCATAGACTTGTAATTATTCTACCTTTCTACCACAAGATCAATACAATGCGAATCAAGAGGGCTTACAGGTTTAAGATGGATGATGGGGTTCTAAAGATAATGAAATGAAGTGAAGTGAAGTGAAATTCTTGAATACACAGCACTGAGAAAGTATAAATACTTTTGCAAGACTTAAGAAAAATTTATATATATATTTTTTGTTTATTTATTTATTTTTTTCTTTTTTTTTCTTGCATGTATGAGGATAGTTTTTCCCAAATGCTAGTCTTCAAGAGCGAATGGCTCAAAAGGGTAGGAAAGGATGAAATAATGAAGGGTTTGTGTTTGGGCTAAACGAAAGGTTTTGAAATGAATGCCTTTATCTTTTTCACAAAATATTGGATCATAAAGCTTTGATTAAGAATCAAGACAAGTTCTAGAGAGACTATGAATCAAGACAGACCCACTCTAATCAAATGAAATTAGGCCCAATTATCCTCACGACAAGGCTAAAGTCACAATTAAACAGTCTCAAGAACTAAAATCCAAAGGGTAAATTCACAATTGATTTGCGCCTATCAATTACTAATAACTCGAAAAACGCGATTAACCAAATACTTTGATCCTTAGACTCATGAATCAACCTCCCAATGCATTGGCTATGAAAATCACATTTTTCATAAGCATTGCTCAAGAATGTTAAAGGCATTAAAGGTGAGAGGAACTTTTATTTCAAAGATCCATAACCTATATGAATTTTTTTTTATTTCTGCACTAAGGTTTCACCACGGCTAACCAATAAGTTGGTCGTGGTGAACCACACCCGAGAGGTGGTTCTATGTGCAAGTGATTTTCGCCGTGGCGCAACCATAAGATGGTCACAGCGAAACTCACCCGAGAGGTTGAACTACTTATTTAAGGTCTTTCGCCGCAGAGAACAACATAATTGGTCGCGGCGAAAATGGTCAGAAAGCAAAATTTTAGTTCAATTCCTCTGGAGATTCAATATGTATATATTTTTTTCGAAAAAATTAAAAGATACTTGAAAATTTCCAAAGTTTAAAGACAAAAAATAGCCCCACATTATCCTTCAAAAATTTTCAAAAATTTCAGTTGCACGTTAAAAATCAGAATATTACTTGGGAACACTCTAAATTCTAAATCTCCCTCTACACTCAAATCAAACATTGTCCTCAATGATTGGAAGGAAAGATTTAACAATCAAGGTGCGCAGCATTCGCAAGCAATATCGAACATTCATGCACTCATGCAACGAAATCCAAAAAACAGCATAGGAAAATCATATATAATACAGCTGAAACCACAAAGTTCATAACAAAATTCATGCTCAAAGCATACAACTGTATCAAAGTTCAAACAAAAAGAAAGAACTCTCTCATGCTCTATTTGGCTTGAAGAAAGTTAGAGATTGAAAATAAGGGGAATTTATTGAATTGAAAATCACTAAAGAAGCAAAACAACTAATCCTACTATAGAGTCCCCCCACACTTGTTTTCATCATTAATCAATTAAGTTCAACCAATCATATGACAATAAGAAGAAAACAAGAGAGGAAAGAGACAACCTTTCGCTTAAATCTCCTTAGACTCTTGTAGGAGAAGTTCTCATCCCGTATGAGAAGCATGAATTCCTTTATTTCAACTTCTCTAATGTTGGACTGTCCAGGAAGATGCTCTTGATTAATGAGTAGAGGCATTGAAACATTGGACTTGTAGCCACGACTTTGCTTTGTTTGATTCTGCAAAATAAACATTGGACTAGCAGCAGTATCTAATCCAAGAATACAAATATGGAGAGATATAGGATGGATTGAGAATATCTTGGGAACAAAACTCTCCAAGTATGAATCACAACCAAGAAAGTCAATAGGATTCCCTTCAATAAGAATCAAGTAATCAACTAAATCATTAAAATCCTTTTGTGCTTGCAAAGTGGATGTTAAAAAATTACAACTTTTGGAGTTTAGGACATCATCTTTGCAATCAACAGAGGATTCATCTTCATGAAAGGATTCATTCTCATTTATGATTTTGTCAATTGAAATTTTAGAATCCTTACTTAGGGGATCATCCTCCACAAGTTTATGCTAATTACTTTCAGTGACTCTAGCACTATTAGATGTGTCATGTTCTTTACCAAAGTTCTTATTATGCCATGCCACAAGTTTATCATTCTTTTTATCGATGCAAAGCATGCATATGACATCATCATCACAAGAACAAGGCAAAGTCTCATTTAATTCTATATCCTCATCATTTCTAGCACTAGGAGAAGAAATATGATCATCATACAAGGAGGTAGTGACAGTGCAAACAACATCCCCAATTAAAGCATTAAGAGATGTTACACAATGAGTCGACCACCTATCAAGAGGCTGTAGTAGGACCAAACTCTGATAAATGGCTAAATACCATGAAGTTTAAAATGCAATCCATGTATGACAATCAAATATGGACCTTGGTTGACCCACCTGAAGGTGTAAAAACCATTGGGTGCAAATGGGTTTTTAAAGAGAAAACTGACATGGATGGCAAAATAAATATCGTCAAGGCAAGACTGGTTGCAAAAGGATTTACACAAACTCACGGTATTGACTATGATAAAACATTTTCCCCAGTAGTGATGGCCAAGTCAATTGGAATCCTTCTTGCCATTATAGCATATTATGACTGAAATATGGCAGATGGATGTCAAAACAGCTTTCCTTAATGTAAAGCTACTTGAGGATGTGTACATGACACAACCTGAAGGTTTTATGCGTCCAAAAGACTCTGGTAAGATATGAAAGCTTTAACGATCAATTTATAGATTAAAGCAGGCATCACAGAGTTGGAATCATCATTTTGATAAAGTAGTCAAAGATTTTGGCTTTATTCAAAACATGGATGAAGATGTTGATGACCTCCTACTCATTGAGAATGACATTCCTACCTTGCAAAGTGTCAAGTCTTGGTTAGGAAAGTCCTTTTCAATGAAAGACTTGAGCAAAGCCACTTACATCCTAGGGATTAGGAAGAGATAGATCCAAGAGACTTATAGGCTTATGTCAGAGTACATATATAGACAAAATATTGCATAGGTTCAATATGCAGGATTCGAAGAGGGGGTACATAGCCATGTCTCATGGTATTCTTCTCTCTATGGATTTGTGTCCTAAAACACCATATCAAAGAGATGCATAAGTAAGGTTCCATATGCCTCAGCTATTAGATCCATCATGTACGCCATGTTATGTACTCGATTGGATGTCTCATTTACCTTAAGTATGATTAGCAGATACCAGCACGATCCTGGTAAAGGTCATTGGACCACTGTCAAGAATATCCTTAAGTACTTGAGAAGGACTAAGGATTTGTTCTTGGTGTATAGTGGGTTGGACGATGAACTCTGTGTAACTGGTTATATAGATGTGAGTTTCCAAATTGACCAAGATGATTCTAGATTGCAGTTAGGGTACGTGTTCCTATTTAATAGTGGTGCAGTAAGTTGGAAGAGCTCTATGTTAGAAAAGGATTTGTCCAAGAGAGGGGTGAATTGGTCTATTATAAAAATCTAGCACTTTAAATTCACAGAATTAAAAGAACAAAGTCACTGAGAGAAGATGAAAGATGAACACGGAGATTTATCCTGGTTCGGTCTCCTTGACCTACATCCAGTCCTCAGAGCAACCCTGAGATTTCCAAATCCACTATCAACAAAGAATTGAGGCTTCACAAGCCTGTACAAACTGGGAATTCACTCTCCTTTCACTTCTCACTAAAACAGAGCCTCACACTCTCTGTTTCTATCTCACTTTCAGCCCAGTTTACTCAAGGTAGGACCTTGAGTTTCTTCACAGATTTACAAAGTATTTTTACCACAGAAATCTCTCTCAAAAGAGTAGATGGCTAATAATAAAACTAAGAAAGAATTAATGAAGAAATACAGAGAATGTAGTAAATGCAACTTTGAATACTCAGGATATTCGTTGTTCTCCTCTCTGCATTGAATGCTGGTGTTTTTGTAGTTGAAAGGATCTTTAATGTCTGTTAGACTCCTTTGAATAGCCGTTACTCTCATCATCGACCATTTAGCTTCTTCATTAATGGCATTAAATGCTACTGAGTCAGACGAGGTTGAATGATGCAGAAGAACGTTAAAGTCTCTGAGCCTCGGACCATACTTGTGCTTCTTTTCTCATTTAATGTTTCAAGCTTCTGCATTTATGAGATCAGTTAGAATTCAAAAATGTCGTTACACAAATAAGGAAAGTAGGTGAGCAGCATAGGTTGAGTGTGTCAGACATAAAGCTATCAGATAAAGTAGTGCTCAAGCATGACACTCTGATGCTCGAGTATTGCAATGAATATTTCAAAGAAAAGTTCAATGCTTTAACACAATACTCGAGTATTATCTGACAATGTTTGAAAAAGAATCAAATACTCGAGTGTTTAAATGATAGTTCTCGAGTACTAATAATGCTTCTTAAGATTGCTCGAGTATTTTCATAAAGTACTGAATCAGCAATTTGAATCTTAAGATTTAAAAACATTTTACAATCTCTTAGCACATAAATTGCTTTATTTTGTTATTATCAAAATAAGGTATCAACATTCTCCCCCTTTTTGATGATGACAAAACCAAAATCAGTATTTTGAAATTAAGAGATAAACCAAAGAGCACAAGAGTGAATTGGACATCACAGAAGCATAATAACTTGAAATGATTGCATATAAACTTGAAATGTGCTTTAACAAGAGTACAAAAGTAGTTTAAAAAATTAACCAAAGTCAAAACAACAGATAAGCATATAAGCAAAGCATATTTTTGATTTCTTCTCCTCCTTTTTTGTCATCAACAAGAAGGTTCAGTGAGAGGGAGAGGGAGGTGCATCAGTGGTAGGGTGAGGTGCATCACTGGTAGGCTGAGGTGTATCTTGAGGAGGATCAGACGGGGCAAGTGAGGGAACTTGAGGAGTTGGCTGTGGATCAGGATGGAGAAAGGAGGAAGGGAAGTCTATCATGGCAAGCACTGCATCAGGGGAAGGATCATCAGGAGAGTGTGATGGAGGAGGAGGTGGAGGATCAGAAGGAGCAATGGTAGAGTGCCGAGACTCTCTGACAACATGCTCAAGAGACTCTACCCTTTTGTCCAATCCATCAAGCTTCTCCAATGTAACTGCCTTGAATATTGAAAGATCCTGAATCATTGTTGTGACTGCTATATCTAATATCTTTCCTGTGAAATGATCATTTGCAGCCTTCAGAATAGTACTCATATATTCTTGTAACTAAGTCTTGATATGATTTACAAAGACTTCACTCATTTTATTGAACTCAGTTTCCATATACTGTTGAATAGCAGCATGAGCAAATGATGGAGTAGATGAAGGCTGAGGAGGAGCAGAGGATTGGGCTTCATCTTGGCCCTGTGAAGCAGCAGATGTAGTCCTCCTCCTTTTCTTTTTGGCTTGAACTTGTGGATGGTCAATGTCTATGTTCATTCTATGAAGATGAGCTTCTCCAAACAGATTTGGCTCCACCACTTTATCTAAGATATGCCAAATTTTGAGGCTTTTCAAAATGAAGGATACTAGAGAGGGATAAGGCACTGTCATTCTCTTTGATCCTGAGTGCACAAATCTCCACATTTCATCAAAAACCATTTCACCTACATTTCTCTTCTCCTTTTTCATTATTCTTGCCAATTGCAATAGTCCATAAAAGCAAAGTCAGTATAATTGCCACTCTTATTCACTATACATCTAGAATAGATGTAGTGAATAGCCCTTTACAAAGGTGGCATGGCAGAAGGTTCAAAAGAAAGAATACTAGTGAATGACTGTCCAGGCCTCAGCAAACCAAAAATTTCTTATTTAGACAAAGTGGATAAGGTTTCAACATATTCAGTAGTGCCAGGAAATCCATTCAATATCTTAGAGGTAATGGAAATTTCTTTTCCTCTCATCTTTGTAACCATTGAATAAGAGGTGATTTCTCCTTCTTCATTGGTCACAGAGTTGGAGGACATATTATTGTAAAAGATTCTAACTATCTCAGGGAAAAAAATATCCTTTATTTGAATCAAGGGTTTATAATGCTCAAGAAATGCAGATACTTTAAACCCCATCCTATCAATTTCCTTAAGATCAACATACACAACATGACATAAAGGCCTATCTTCAACTTTTCTTCATAGACAGATGAATTAGTAATAAATACCGCAGAAGTGTTGAATCCTTCTGAAGAAGTAAACACAGTTTCAGGAGAGGCACCTTCACTTTCTATTTCTGAGTTGTTTGCTTCAGTTTGTGTGGGCATTGTCTATGAGGATGTAATGAGAAGTCCCTTCCCTTTTTCCTTCAAAATGGACTTAGGTTGACTTGTAGTGGATTTTTGAATAGAGGGTGCCATTGTCTCCTCAGATGCCACGGGTTCAGCAATTCTCACCTTTTTGGATGGAG
The DNA here is from genome assembly GCA_025593235.1 of Vachellia pachyceras. Taxonomy (NCBI): domain Eukaryota; kingdom Viridiplantae; phylum Streptophyta; class Magnoliopsida; order Fabales; family Fabaceae; genus Vachellia; species Vachellia pachyceras. Next base: position 16,514 of record JANTPZ010102294.1, read on the forward strand.
GTTTAGAGGCAGACTTGGATTGGGAAGGAGATTGAGATTTACCCTTTCCAGCAGTAGACTTTGTGCATTCCACGAGAGATTTTGAAGCAAAATATGGAGAGTTGAGAGAATGTGAGTATTCGGCGTCGAGAATGAAAATGAGATGATTTGAGGGATTAAATGAGTGCAATGATGGGTAATAATAGAGGGGTTTTTCCGAAAATGGGTTTCTGAGAGAGGTTGTAACGGTTTGAAAGCAGTTAAAAAAATTTGGGTTGAGAGGATTTTCAAATGCTCGAGTGTTAGGGTCCGAGTGTTGATGAAAAATGAATCATAAGTAACTAGAGACTTCCAGTGCTCGAGTATTGATGCTTAATGCTCGAGTGTTGGTGCTCAGTGCTCAAGTGCAAAGTGTCAGTGCTCGAGTATTAAGATTTGAAGATGAACAAACAAAGCAATACTCAACTGCTAAAAACTCATGTTTGAGTATTGCACTCCAGTGCTCGAGCATCGGGGTCTTGTTACACATAGATGCTCAACAGGGTCCAATACTCGAGTACTAATAATATGGTGCTCGAGTATTGTACTCCATTACTCGAGTACTGACTTTCAGTGCTTGAGCATTGAATTCTTATTCTAGAAAACTTACTTTACTCGAGCATTGAAATTGAATGCTCGAGTAATACCTGTGCTTCCACCTATTGCTCGAGTGCTGACTTCCAGTATTGTATCATATGCTTTATTTTGCCTCTATACTCGAGTATTCTTCTATTTATGCTCGAGTATTCCATCTTTTACACCAAAAATTTGAATTAATGCTCGAGTGTTCATACTTTTGGTGCTGCAAGTACTTAATCAAAATACCTGCAAAACTTTGACAAAACACTCCGAAGCTTAAGTTAGTAATAGTTAATCATCAAAACAGCTTTAAATCAACATTAAATAATTTTTACTTACAATTCAATGGGATTTACCATTCCCAATTCTCTTCTGATATTTAAAAAATGTTCTCTGGCCAATGGCTTTGTGAAAATATCAGCCACTTGGAGATGAGTTGGAATGAATTCAACCTTGATGTCATTCTTTTGCACATGATCCCTGATGAAATGATGTCTTATGTTAATGTGCTTGGTTCTAGAGTGATGTACTTGATTCTTGGTAAGGTTGATGGTAGTGGTATTGTCACATAAGATTGGAATTTCATTGAACACCATTCCTAAATCCTCTAGTTGCTGCTTCATCCATAAAACTTGAGCACAGCAGCTTGTAGTAGCAATATATTCAACTTCTGTTGATGATAATGACATAGTTGATTGCTTTTTGCTGAACCAAGAGACCAAAGCACCTCCAAGAAATTGGCATTGACCACTTGTGCTTTTTTATCAGTTTTATAACCAGTATGGTCTGAATCTTAATATGCAATCAGTTGATCATTTTCTCCTTTTGGATACCAGATTCCAAGATCAATGGTTCCAACAAGATATCTGAAGATCCTCTTCACATTTTCAGCATGTGATTCCTTTGGAGCTATTGATATCTTGCACACATTCCAACACTAAATTGAATGTCTAGCCTACTTGCTGTGAGATAAAGGATGGATCCAATCATTCCTCTGTGTCTTTTAATATCATAATCCTTTCCATTGATATCTGCATCAAGGAGTGCTGTTGTACTCATGGGAGTGTCAGAACTTTTGCATTGATCCATTCCAAACTTCTTCAGTAGCTCTCTGAGATATTTAGTCTAATTTATGAAGATGACATTCTTTCTTTACTTGATTTGAAGACCAAGAAAGAAATTCAATTCTCCCATCATGGACATTTCAAATTCTACCTGCATCATCTTAGCAAATTCTTGGCAAAGATCATCGTCAGTAGCACCAAAAATAATGTTATCAACATAAATCTGTACAACTAACATATTTAATTTTGAATGTTTAATAAATAGAGTTGTATCCACTTTTCCTCTAACAAAATCTTTGTTGATTAAGAAACTACTTAATCTTTCATACTAAGCTCTTGGAGCTTGCTTCAAACCATAGAGAGCTTTCTTTAATTTGAAAACATGATTTAGTTTGGAAATATCTTCAAAACCTGGAGGTTGTTCACCATAAACTTCCTCCATGATAGAACCATTTAAGAAAGCACTTTTGACATCCATTTGAAATAATTTGAAATCCATTAAACAGGCAAAAGCAAGTAATACATGAATGGCTTCTAATCTAGCCACGGGAGCATAAGTTTCATCATAATCAATGCCTTCTTCTTGATTATAACCTTTTGCAACCAATCTTGCTTTATTCCTGACAATGATTCCAGATTCATCAAGTTTGTTTCTAAACACCCATTTTGAACCAATGACAGAATGATCATTGGGTCTGGAAACTAAGTCCCAAACTTGATTTCTTTCAAATTGATTTAGTTCTTCTTTGATAGCTATTATCCAATCATTGTCAGTCAAAGCTTCCTCAATATTCTTAGGCTCTATTTAAGATATGAAAGTTGAAAATTGAGCCTCGTTAATAAATCTTTTTCTGGTACGTACACCTTCACTCACTTCTCCAATCACTTGATTGATGGGATGATTGCGGATGTACTTTCAAGCTTTTGGTTGGGGAGATTGAGGATGTTCATTTGATTGTTCATTTTTAAAAACTTGAGATGGCTAACAATCAGTTGAACTATCCTTATTTGGATTTTCAAAACTTTTTGAAATTATAATTTCTTCATCAATATCAGATTTTGTAAGAGATTTAGTTTTAACAAAGACTACATGTACAGATTCCTCTACTACACATGTTTTTTTATTAAACACCCTATAAGCTTTACTCCTATTTAAGTAACCAAGAAATAGACCTTCATCTGACTTAGGATCAGACTTACCAAGATTATCCTTACCATTATTATGAATGAAGCATTTGCTACCAAAGACATGAAGGTGTGGCAGATTTGGTTTTCTTCCGTTGAATAGCTCATATGGTGTCTTTCCAAGTGATAGCCTTATGTATGTTCTATTTGAGATATAGCAAGCTGTGCTTAGAGCATCTTCCCAGAAGACTTGTAACACTTGCTTCTCTGTCATCATTGCCAGTGCCATGTCAGCAAGCACTCTATTCTTTCTCTCTACTACTCCATTTTGCTGAGGAGTTCTTGGTACTGAGAAGTTGTGATCAATTCCTTCACTTTCACAGTATGCTGCAAAATCTCCATTTTCAAATTCTCCTCCATGATCTGTTCTAATGGAAACAATAGACATACCTTTCTCATTTTGGACCTTTTTGGCAAAAACAGAGAATAATTTAAATGTTTCACTTTTAGAGGATAAAAAAATGGTCCATGTAAATTTGGAAAAATCATCTACGATCACAAGAGTATATAAATTTCCTCCTAAACTTTTCACTCTAGTTGGACCCATCAAATCCATATGAAGTAGTTCAAGAGGCCTTTTGGATGAAAGCTCAGATTTTGATTTTAAAGGATGATTTGGTTTTCTTTCCCAACTGACAAGCATCACATACTAAGTCGTTTTTGAATTTGAGTTTTAGAAGCCCTTGAACTAGTTCATTTTTGATTAATTTGTCAAGTTGATGCATGTTTACATGAGCCAATCATTTATGCCACAATTGGGTTTCATCAGCTTAACTAATTTAATATGAACTTGAAACATTCTTTTCTAATTCAATAGTGTAGCAGTTACCATCTCTAGGGGCCCTGAATTGAATGTTCAGCTTCTCTTTATCAATGAGGAAATCTTTCTTGTTGATGATGAATCATTCTTCATAGTCAAATATCACCCAATTGCCTTGTCTGTGCTTTGACTAACACTAAGGAGATGGTGACAGAGACCTTCCACATGATATACATCTTTTACAAAAGCTCCATTTGAATTAGCAATTTCTTCGACTCCTGTAATTTTTCTTGACTGGTTTCCTCCAAAACTTACTTTTCCTCCATCTTTAGCTTTCAGGCTAATAAATCTGCTCTTGTAACCTGTCATGTGTCTTAAGATCCACTGTCAATATACCATTTGTTTGCTTTGGATGGTTTAAGACATACCTATAAGAAGATCATTTAGTTGATTTAGATACCCAAGTTCTGTTAGGTCCTTGTGGGTAAGTATTTGGTACCTTTGGAACATAAGTCCCTTTTGGATGGTTTAAGACATAGCTAGCTTCAACAATTACCTCTTTGGTGTCAGTTTCTTCTTCATGAGCCACAAGATAAAGGTTAGCTTCTTCCTCCACTTCACTTTCTTCTTCCTCGAGCTATCATCCCATATGCCTGAGACATATGCCTTCTTTTTCTTAAGGAACTTTGGCGTTTTCTTTTCTTTCTCTTTGTTCTGGGCTGCTAGCTGTGGAGAATCAGCTCTCATATGGCCAGGTTTGTTACATTCATAACATATAATTCTGCTTGATGTTCCTTTTTGTGGCCTTCGGGAGTTTTGATCCTTTCTGTACATTCATCTAAATTTTCTTACCACCATTGCCAGTTCTTCATCTTCCACCTCATCTTCCCCATCCTCTGATTTAGGTTCTTTTTCTTTCTCCTTGATGGTTTTGAGAGCTAGCCCCTTTTTCTTTTTCTCATCAATGTTTGACAACTCCTTCTTGAACTTTTGTTTGCCCTCATAGTCAGCAAGACTTCCTAAGAGGGCTACAACTAAGGTCATTGATTCACCGCGTGATTCTTCTATTGCTGTTGCTTTAGCTTCCCATTTGCTTGACACAACATTTGTAGTGCTTCTTATATATCCCTCTTAGCTTCCATTATAATGATTTTTTAACTAACTAATGGCCTCAAACAACTTACATTGTCAAAAGGGACCAAATTGAAAACTTTCATTTTTAGGAAAGTTACTTTTCACAGTTTTTGGGCCAACTTTTAAAATTCATAACTAATTCTAGAAAAATTGAAATTGAGTGGTTCCAACTTCTATTTGAAGCTTACAAATTCCTTTATGAGGGAAAAATACTCATTTGAATAGTAACTGGTCCAATTAGTACAGATTCTTTCGTGAAAATGTACTGTTCATATGGTAATTTTTCATTTTTCCCAGGATTTTCTGTGATTTTTCGCCAATTTTGGACAGCCATAACTTTCTTTAAAAAATTTAAATTCCAGTGATATTTAGCTTGTTTTAAAATTTGTAATGTGAAATATTTTTCCACAAAATTTCAGCTCATTTGAAGTTCATTTACTATGTTTCCTGACATGGTAAAGTAAGGGAAATGACCAACATTACTTTCAACACGGCCAAATTTCTACCCTACTTAACTTCATAACTTACCATTTTAATTTCTAAACCTTTCTTAACCATATTAACCTATGTAATTAGGCATTCTTAAAGCATATACTAGTTATCATAAGTCCATGATACATTCACAAGTCATATTACATATTACATTACAACTTAAACATGACAACACATAGTCTACAACATAATCCATATTAATACACATCAAGCTTTGCTTCAAGCATTAGGTACTTGCTCCTTACCCTTTGATGTGCTTCCACCTAAAAATGGTTAGTGGGGGAGAATGAGATTTTTGGAAATCCCAGTAGCAAAACTTTCTAACACACATTATAAAATTGCAGACAACTTTCAATATAAGTGTGAATTCATAAAAGTGCAACATGTAACAATGAAATGCATATGGCCATAGCATATAAAAGCACATATTCATACTTTCAATCATCACAAATTTTCAATACAAGTCATGCATAATTCATACACATTTTCAAAGCAATTAAGCTTAAGGTTAGAAGGTCTTGCTACCTTGTGTCTTTATTTTCCTTTAACTTGGGAGCTATCTTGCTCACTTTGAAAATCACTCTCTTGCACCAAAATTTTGCCTACACAATTGACAACATTATGGCAATCAATCACAAGCCATTTTCAAGACAAAAACCAAGGTAAAACTTCCTTAAATCATCTCTTGAACTTTAAGAACCTTAAAACCTTAAACTTGTCTCTATAATTTCCTAATGCTTCCATAAACTTGGGGTCACTTTTACCCTACACAAAAACACATTTTATACTCATTGGAAGCATCAAAATCATCAAAACAAGCTTCCTTCCTCAAGAAACTTGTCGGCCGAGACATACACACAATATCCATAAATGTGATTTGTTCAACTTTCATCATGTATAACAGCATATTCTTGCTCTCAAAACACTTCTCAGGGATTATTTAGCTCAAAAACAACTCTTCCTCATCAAATATAAAATTGGGCAGCATCTCCCCTTAGGGTTTGAGATTCCAAAAATTCATACAAATATCAAACCCAAGCAATATATACATCAATCTTCTCCTTAATATGCAAAGAGTGTTTTGCAACCATTTATTTCCTCTAAATCCCTCTCTTTCCCATTTTTCCTCTCATGAACCATAACTTTCCAGCCACCAAAAGAGAGAACCAAAAATCTAAACCGATAGAAAGGTAGAGGAAGTTGAGAGGAAGATTTTCATGTATAGTTTCATGTGTTTCCATCCCTTACCTTTGATTTTTGGAAGCTTTTCTCTTCTCTTCCATGGAGGAATGGCATGCTCTTATCTCCCATTTTGCAGCTGGAAAATGTCAGCCAAATGGGAAGAAATGGAGGGAATTGGATTTTTATATAAGTCTCTCATGAAAGATGGAAGGCTAAGATTCATCCTTAATTATTAAGTAAAATCCAAGGGTCCATATTTAACGACATGCATGACACTTTCCTTCCTCTCATTGGTCACTTAAAAATATCATCATGGAGGCTTAAAAATATGGTTATGGTTTGGTTACATTAGCCAAACAGAATTCCATTCGGTTACTTCTACCCATTACACGTTTTACCGGTAAACATAACTCTATTCCGGTAAATCTTTTTCTACTTTTCTGGAGCTGTTTTCTTCCTCAATCTCTATAATTCCCTCTTGAATATATTAAAATCATAATCCTCAAATTGTTCCTTGATCTATCCAAAATTAACAGGATTATTTTATCCTGTCGAAAACTCTTGAAAACAAGCAATTTTAGGATAAATCATTTTTAGGACCTTGTAATTTTCTACATTTTTCATTGATATTCTAAATTATCCCAAATTAATTTTGTAATAAATTGTATTTTTGGGGATTTTCAAGCCTTTTTCCTCATTTGACCTCTATGTTAGTTTACAGAAAAGGGTGGATATTACAACATTTAAGATTTTTCTAACTTGAGAGCGTTAATCATATGTTTTGCCAAGGGCTGCTAGTTTGTTGATGAGGTGAGTGTGACGCATTTGAAATTATGCAATGGTTTCTTCCTCTTTCATCCTGAGCAAATCATACTTAGTGGTGAGAATGTTGACTCTGCTCTCTTTTACAGCCTCTATGCCTTCGGAAGCTATTTCCAGAGCGTCTACACAAATAGCTTACGAAGGTTGAGTGTGTCATTACATTAGCTATTTCTTCAAGGTTGAGCGTCCCACATATGAGAGCAGTTAGAATTCAAAAATGTCATTACACAAATAAGGAAAGTAGGTAAGCAGCATAGGTTGAGTGTGTCAGACATAAAGCTATCAGATAAAGTAACACAATACTTGAGTATTGTCTGAAAGTGTTTGAAAAAGAATCAAATACTCGAGTGTTTAAATAATAGTTCTTGTAATATCCACAATTTTATGCTAAATGAATTAAAGGCTAATCTGAAAATTAAGATGATGAGTTAGAAACGAGAAGTAGATAGCTCAAAAAGAAAGATTAAGGGCCGGAAGTTGTGAAAGTTAGACCTGGCCTGAGGCACGGAGTTCCGTGTGAATTCCAAAATTAAGTATATTTGCCCCAGAACAATGTAAGGATGGGAAACCTTATAGAAAGGGACCCATATGTCATTTAATAAAAGACCAAGGACCTAAAGGTCTTTAAGTTTTAGAAGTAAGGGCAAAATAGTAATTTTGGAAAAATTAGAGAAAGTAAGGACAAAATGGTAATTAAGAGAAAGTTGAAGGGCATTTTGGTCATTTCACAAAAGTCAAAGTCAAAAGTCAACTGTGGACCAAAATATCAGAAAAATTCACAGATGCCCCAAAAGATATAGCGAAACTCACTGATTAACAGTGATTCAACTGATTATCGAAATTTGGCCTAGATTGCTATTTAGAGAATTTTAAAGATTTAATGGCCGTAAATAATTATTTAAGGTACCAGGAGACCTCAATCAGTTGAGTTCAGGGCATAGAAAAGTAAAGTGAATTTTATAGTAATTAATAAAATTATTGCCCAATATATGATTGAGGCGAATTTCCCGATTTTAAGGAAAAATGCTCGAAAATCCTGAAAATATAATTTTATTCAAAAATTAATTTTAATTCGGAGGGCAATTTGATGAAAGGAAAAGGGCTAGAGTATCAGTGAAAATTATAGAAATTTTTAATGCCCTAAAAGTTAATTGCCCGTCAGAAGTACGTTTTTCGGCAGAAGTACGTTTTTCGGGGATTTTCGGCAGAATGAAAGTACCCTGTTATTTTTGGACGAATTTCAAGGGTATTTTTGGGAAATTATTTTGCCATATTAGTAAATGAATTATGGAGATTAAAATAGGAATAAAATATCTCCATAAAAGTAGAAAAAGATTTATTGGAATTAAGTTACTTTTACCAGCGAAAGTTGTAATCGGTAGAGGTAACCAAATGGGGTTTGATTTGGTTAAAGTAACCAAAGTCCAACCAGATTTTAACCAGCCCATTATGGTCATGATTGTCACTTTTTGAAGGCCAATGAGAAGCCAACAAATACTCATGTGGTGGCAACATTATGAGCCCTTAGATTAAGATTAAAAGATAAGACATCATCTTAGCCCTTCATATTATTATGAGTGAATTATTAAACAAGCATAATTCCTCTCCATCCAGCCCATTATTCACGACAGCCCCAACAGAAAAATGGAGAGCATCTCACGCCATAGTTGAAGGAGAAAGAAGAGGAAAAGCTTCCAAGAGATTCAAGGTAAGAATGGAAGCCACCTTAATATATATATCAATTTGCTCCTTGTGATCTTCTCTTCCATTTTCATGGGTTGAAATTTGGATTTGTTCTCTCTTTTGCAAATCTTAAAGTTAGGGCTCTTGATGTCAAAAATTAGAAAGAGAGTGATTTAGAACAAATCAAAGGTTGCAAAACCCTCCTTGCATGATAAGGAGTAGATTGATGTATGTTTTGTGATTGTTGGAGTTGTGTATGAAATGGGAGCATGAAGTCACTGTTCATGCGCACTGTTTGGAACTGTTCATGAAGGAAAAATGATGATTTCATGATGCCCAATTATGGGGAAATGGTTTAGGATTGAGATAATGCATGTATGTGAAGC
>JANTPZ010102295.1:0-26147 GCA_025593235.1 Vachellia pachyceras
TCATAATAGGATTGTTGGCCTAAATTGCAATCAGTAAGTGATGGATAATGCAAACGAAGCATCCTCATCCTTGAGTTTTGCATCATCTTACTTATCAAATGGGTCAAGTAATCCCAACATATCTGCCTGCAATACCCATGAGCATGTGGCAAATCTTGAAAACTTGAGCCTCAGTAAGCTGAGTGGAAGCCTTGAGAAGCTGTTGATAGATCCTGAATATGACTATAGTGACGTTGATATTGTTGTTGAGGACAAACCTGTGGGTGTTCATAGGTCTGTATTGGCTTCACGTAGTCAGTTTTTTCATGAACTTTTTAAGAAAGGAAATGATGGCTCAGTGAAGGAAGGTAAGCCAAAGTATCTGATGTCAGACCTGGTGCCTTACATAAGCTTCGTTTCGTCAGACCTGGTGCCTTACAAAAGCGTCGTTGGATACGAAGCATTCCTTGTTTTCTTGCATTACTTGTACACTGGAAAGCTGAAGGCATCGCCCCCAGAAGTATCAACATGTGTTGATGAAGCATGCGTACATGATGCATGCTGGCCTGCTATTAAATATGCATTAGAGCTAATGTATGCTTCTGCCACGTTTCAGATGAAAGAGCTTGTTTTACTTGTTCAGGTTAGTTGTTCTTGCTCCCTGTTCTAAGTGTATCAATTCAGTTTCTTTATTTTTCATGCTTTAGTATTCACTTCTGTACTGAAAGGGTAAAATGGGACAAATCCAGGGCAGTAAACTGAAAGTCTGAAATTAACAAGTTATGTCCTAATTAAAAAGTCATTAGACCAGGACTGAAATCTTTGTATTGTAGGCCGTAACATGATGGGTGGTTGAACAAACAATACTTGCTGCTAAGGCTTCCCAATCCATTTAAAATAACAGCATATTGAGCTTTTTAAAGCTTAGCAAGGACTTGTAACAGTACTTGTATATTTTGGTTTTTTTCCAATTATGTTAGCAAGATTTGGAAATTGCTCTTAGTTACATGTTTGTTCTTTGGATTGTGCTTTCAAACGGATCTAATTTGGCGTGGCTATGTTTTGCATCAAGATATGTATGCAGTCCTGAACTCTTGCAGGTTATTTTTCACTTCTTCCTCCACTGCAGCGTATATGTTTTTCTTACCATTCTTTTGATGTTACTGCTGGAGCCTTTTTTCTCAACTTACAGAGCTAATCAATGAGCAGCATTAAACTCTTTCCCCCTTAAGGATAAACGTCAGTGTTTTCAAAACAGATCTAATTGGGTTATCTCTTCATTAAGGCAGCGGCATCTCCTCAATTTTGTTGAGAAGGCTCTTGTAGAAGATGTGATTCCTATTCTTATGGCTGCCTTCCGCTGCCAACTAGACCAGCTTAGGTCACACTGCATCCAAAGACTAGCAAGATCTGACCTTGAGAACACCACTTTGGACAGAGAGCTCCCACCTGAAGTCTTTAGTGAAATCAAATCACTCAGGTGCAAAGCTGTGGCAGAACCAACTCCTGATGCAATGGCAGTGGAATCTTCAAATGAAAAAAGTATTAGGAGAATCCTTAAAGCATTGGACTCTGATGATATTGAGCTGATCACGCTTCTTTTGGATGATTCTAGTGTCACTCTAGATGATGCTTATGCCCTACACTATGCCTGTGCCTATTGTGATCCTAAGATTGTTAAAGAAGTTCTTAATCTTGGGTTGGCCAAAATAAACCATACAAATCCCCGAGGGTATTCAGTTCTTCATGTGGCTGCAAGGCGCAAAGATCCAACAATTTTAGTAGCGCTGTTGACTAAAGGGGCCTGTATATCAAATATCACACCACATGAACAAACAGCTGTTGCAATATGTCGGAGGATGACAAGACCCAAGGATTATAATGAGATAGCAGAGCGGGGGAAGGAATCTAACAAAGACAAGCTCTGTGTTGATCTTTTGGAGAGAGAAATGAGAAGAACTTCAGTGTCTGTGAATGCATCTGTTTCATCAGAGTTAACTGCTGATGATTTGAACATGAGACTTGATTACCTGGAAAATAGAGGTATAGTCTTCAACTTATCTATGTCACTTTCTTTCAGAGAAAATAGAGTTTCTCATATCCTTGTACTTAAGCCATATGCATCCAATATATCTACATATAGATGATATAGGCTTTTTGCTGAGCAATGTTGACTTATAAAAATAAATTTGCTGGACTGATAGCCTTACGAAGCAATTTCACGCATGTAGTTCCACAAAATCCTTTATCCATACCACTTGTCAGGGATATGATTGCCTAATGGCGATATCTGTTTACTCTCCTATTACATTGAATAGAACTTTCATAATTTGTCAAATCAGTCTCTTCTGTATAACATAGACCTCCATGATGGTCCCTCAGTGGTGACCTATGGGAGTGCCTCTACGTTTTTTCCCCCTTGAAAAAGGTAGATTTCATGGGAATATATGGACATGGTGAAAATTCAGTCAATTCTGAACTTTTTGTTTCTTTTTTTTCCTTCTCTATATTTTTTTGCCATAAATGTGGGAATAAAAGGTGTTCTCTTTTATGTTGCAGTTGATTTTGCTAGGCTATTGTTTCCTGCTGAGGCTAAGGTCGCCATAGATAATGCTGAGGCAGAGTCAACATTGTATGCAAACCCGTCGAGGGACCGGAGAGAAGTTTATCTAAATGAAACTCCTATGACAACCAGAAAACTCCAGTTAAAATTGCAAGCCCTTGTGAAAACAGGTATGTCAAATTCAAGAAGTTTTTTTTTTTAACATGACTTATTCTGTTAAGATCAAATTCCACTTGCATGCTTTGGGAAGTATGATAATCTTCGTATTGGCATGCGGATATCGAGATAAATATGTGAGAGCAGTTGTCTAAGCTTGCGTGGCAATGCATTCCAGAGCTTCAAAGTGCATTCCCAAACAAGCACTGCTGATCCTACCTCTATAGTAGATCTCTGTACCTGTCTCTCCCATTTTTCATATTCTATCACAAATGACCTTGAAATTTATTTAATCCGCATGCCGAAATTTCTATTCCCTGCAAAAAATTCATATGAAAAGTTTTTCATATCTTGATTATTTTGTTATACTTGTTCTTCATCATTGAGAAGAAAGAAGACTTATGATTCAAGGACCCAGGGCCCCTGCCCTGCCAGAAGCTAGAGTGCATAATGTGATTCACTTGATTCTTCATTGAGGTGCAACCGAAAATATTTTTTTTTTTTTGTTGAGCTTAAACTTTTGTAAAAAAGATGCTAGTACTTTCAAAGCATTTTCTTCTTAATCTTAAACTGTTTTTCTATTTATATTTCATTTTCATTTCACTGAAGTGTTATCTGCGACTTTCGCTACTGAAAAATATTTTATTTATTATGTTTATAGTCTTAAAATCACGTTTCGGAAGAAAAATGAATCTCTTGTGTCCTAAGAAACCATTCACGTGGGAAAATGTCCAAAAGGAATAAAGATCTAATATAAAGTCTATTATTCCTTTCAAGGTGATAATCACATGCTCAATTTAAGGTTTTTACCCTTTTTCTTTCCTAAATTCCTAGCCAACTCTCAATAGCAAAACTACCTGACTCGCTCGAGCGGTACCCAAGTGGTGTTGCCTTAGAATTTATGCTTCTAAATTTTTTAGCTTTACAGCATATACTCATTGCGTGTTGATATTTTGATTAGACCCTAGATTTTAATAAAACTATAAAATGCATTGAAGAAACTTTGCAAACACTTTGCATGGGAGAACTTGCATCGTGAATCCTAAATCCATGAACCAAAATTCACAATGTTTAAACATCTCTATTTATTGCTTTGTAAATGCACATGTGGGATTGAGTTTGATGCAATTAACAATGGGATGACTTTCCAAAAAAAAAAATTCTGAGCATTTTTACTAATCTTGAGCATATTTTAAAAATTTTGTGCAGTTGAGAACGGCAAGCGCTTCTTTCCCCATTGCTCTGAGGTTCTCGATAAGTTTCTAGATGACGATATGCCGGATATTTTCTTCTTAGACAAGGGCAGCGAACAAGAACAGAGAATGAAGAAGCAACGCTTCATGGAGCTTAAAGAGGAGGTGCAGAAGGCATTTCATAAGGATATGGCTGTAAACAACGGTTCAGGTTTTTCCTCGTCAGTTTCTTCTTCATCATCCTCATCTAAGAAAGGAGGTCTTAGCCAAAGAGTGAGGAAAAAGTGAAGTCCATATATATATATATATATATTTCTGGAGTGAGAAACAAGGCTGATCAATGATCATGTAGTTTTGGCTCTTCTCCGTATTAGGGCAAGTATAGCAACTGTACCATAGTTTTGCCAATAAAATGCTATATTTGCATTAATGGGATCTTCTAGAAAAGTCATGAACTAGGAGAGTGACATGAGAAAGTGGGATTGTGTACAATGTCCATACATCCTATTATTCACTTCCTCTCTGGGATTGTATTATATCCAATCAATTATGACTATTATAGAGGACCAAATTCTTATTTTTACATTAGGGGTTTGATAGAATATGACCCTGGTTTCTTTCTTTTTTCCCCTTCTTCTGGTTGAAGGCAATGGAGTATTTTTGCTGGTAGGATGTACTTGAAACTAGTTTTATGGTCACTTAGAGTGTGTGTGTGTGTGTGTGTGTGTGTGTGTGTGTTTTCTGGATTCTGCCAAGAGGCCTAGTATTATTATGTGGGTTTGTTCGATAGCTGTTATTACTTGTAGCTGGTTTTGCAAGGGGAAGTTTGGTATGAGGAATTCGGAGAGAAGGGGATGGGAGGAAAATATTGAGTTGAATTTAAAAAAAAAATAGAGAAATTGGGTTAAACGTTTTTAATTAATTTTTCTTACTCTTTTATCTTATTATCTTCTCTTTATTAAAATTTTATGACTCCACTTCTCATTTTTTTTTAAATTTAACTCATAATAATTGTCCTTCCTCTCCCTTTCAAATTCTTCGCACTCTGTTCATTTCTCTAGTTTGTGTTTTTCATGTAAAAAGGAAAAATCAAATAAATTCATAAAATCATGAAATTTTCCATGTTTACTCTTATTAAATTTTTCTCTTTATAAATGAGGATAAAATTAAAAAACAAGTCGTAATAAACTATAAGTGGACAAAAACCTTTATATGGTAGCAAACCAAAACTACTACAGATAGCAACATTTGGTTAAATAAGGAGCTGGTTCATCGTCCACGGAACCTTCTTTGTCTTCTCCACTGGTATTTCTTTTTCCTTGCTGCATATCTCATCTTCTTCCGACGACCTCTCTGGAATCTTGAGTTTATCTGATATAACACCAACCACATTCTCTTGACTTCATTGATCCAACTTGGGCTTTGGTAAAAGCTCTGATTCTCTCATCATCTGACATTTCTCTAACAGTAACGGGTGCAGCCATGGACTCGAATTGTTTGTTCTCTGTAAAGTGCTACAAAAGGACAATAGCTGTTCATAAGCTGATGGACAATAGATGCTACAAAAGGCCACCGAGTTTAACCGAAATTTTCTGGTCCTCTCCAATGGTATTTGTAACGCATTAACCAATTTCCTTGAAATAAAATTGTGTAGCAGCTGTGCCAACAAGTACAGTAACCTATCTATCACCAATCTTTCCAAGAAATTTGAACTGATGAGCCCCTCCAGTCACTGTTTCCGGTTCCTCCTCTATCACTTTTTTCCTCCTGATTGCAGGTTTCATCCTCGTCCTTCACAACTAATAGACGCAAGTTCTTGTATCTGCATTTGTGATTTTTACGGCATCTCTTATCACAATGGACGCATGAACCCATCTTCATCTTGTAGTTGAACTCAGCTTCTGTTAGCCTTTTGAATCCACCCTCTTCTCCACCATTTCCTTTGGTGTTGACACAATTTTTGACGTAGAAGAGCCACGTGAACAGTCGCTTTCAGTTTTCCACGCTCCTCCGCTGGAGCATTTAGCCTCCGGCGCCATTTGAACGGGCGGCCGCCTTGGTTACAAGATTGTCCTGGAGGACACTTGCCTTGAACAAGAGCTTCTTTCACGAACTTTTTTCACAAAAATCATTTCTTGTTCAAGAACTTTGATTCTCTCGTTCAAGCGTGAGAACTCTCTGATATAGAATGTGGTAGAGAAGTACTTTTATGTAAGTTAAAGTAAATATGTGGAGAAGTTCATCTCGTTTTACGAAAAAATATTGTTGAATGTGTGTTTCCACCAAACATATCCATTATCTTCATCAACTTGTTTTTCAAGTGTAACCTCAAAGAGAGAGAGACTGTCGGCAAGTGTAGGGGAAGGGGAGAAAGAGAAAAGAAAAATATGTTTGGTAGCATGAAATTTGTCACAATTCTACTTCCATATCTCTCCAAAATCATGAAAATAGCTTCCATGTCTGAAGCTCAGTCTCCTAAATTCATTTTTTCCCTTGCCTCTTCCATCCAGCAATAATGAGCTGCAGTTGGCAAAAATAAAAATAAAAAAAGCAACAAAGACCATAGCGGCGGATCAACCCTCTACTCTCACCATAATAGCTCCCTTCATCCTCTCTGCTCCAACATCAAGGCCAACTTCATGCTCATCCACATCTGGTGGCGATAGCGGCAAATGACAACCCTTTACGACAACCACACAACCTCCTCAGAGTATTTGTTGCTCCAATCGGCCGTGAAGTTAGCAAGAACCACCCTCCCTTCTCCATTCCTTCGTCTTCTCCATCTTACTACTCCGTCTTCGGCCATGAAGTCTGCAAGAATGTTGGTGTACGGGACTCCCAAATTTGATTTTGAGCATCTGGAACTTTAACGATTTTGGTTATAAAAATTGATTTTTCCATGTGAGAATGTTGACGTCTGCTTGGAAGAGGTTGTGGTGGAGTAGGTTGGTGGAGGTAATTTGATGCTAACTGGTTTGATTGACTTTATGACAAAGGTGACTGTAAGTTTAGTGGTGGTTGATGGTGGTTTAGATATTTGGACAATGGAAGGATTTTTGCAATCAGGGCACAGGGCATATGAGTAATTTCACATTTTAAATATAAATATTAAATAAAAATATGAATTTTTATTTTTTTAGTTAAATTTGGCAAAAAAAAAAGAAAAAAGAAAAACGTGTAATAGAATTTGGTGGAACTTTCCGGAAGCATCTCTGTATAATTTAAAAAAAATAAAAAGAGAGTCGTATTACTTTAGCGGGGAATACAACCTTTTTTTGACCAACAGTGTCAAGACACGTGTGCAAACACGTCACGGCGAATACAAGAGGAGCAGCGAAGAAGCAAATATTGAGCAAACTTGCTAGTGATAAGGATCTGACAGTCTCGCTTGCTAGTTGGAAATCCTCTGTAGAAAGAAGACGATGGTGGTGAAGGTGTATGGCCCGACTTACGCTTCCCCTAAAAGAGTGCTTATGTGTCTGATCGAGAAGGAGATCGATTTTGAAGTTGTGCTTCTTGATATCTTCAAGGGAGAGCACAAGGATCCTGAGTTCCTCAAGTTGCAGGTTCTTTGTAATCTCTTGCATCTTTTGATTTTTCATTTTCTGTCTCTGGTTTTCAAAATTTCTTTCTTTTTGACATGCTTGTGTGATTTGTGCTTGCTTCTCTCTGTTTTTTTTTTTTGTTATGCAGCCATTTGGACTGCTTCCTCTGGTTCAAGATGGAGATTATTCTCTCTATGGTTAGCCCTAAACCTTTTTTGTGTACTTTTTTACGCCTTTCTATTGTGCCATTTAGTTTCTTTGGAATTCTAAGTTCGATCTCTCTTTAATCTGCATAACTTTGTCTAGTATGGTCTCGGTTCCTAAACCTTCGATCAAAATGTTGGCAAACACTGCCTAAAAGAGGGGGGAAATCCGTTTCTCTTCTTGTTTTTTTGAGTTCCTCTCTTGAAACCGTTTCCTCTTGTATGTAATTTCTAGAGGAGCAAACGCATAATCTAAGGATGGAATCTAAACAAAGAACTAGTGAGGTAACCAAAATGATCTCATCCCAGACAAGATAAGAAAACAGTGGGTTTTTTGCCTCAAAATGTTAAATGCCGGTTCATTCTTGGGCTTCTTTGTTGCCATTCCTAATCGTAGTTGTTCCTCCAATCACCTTTCCCTATCAATCATGTGTAGTCACGTTAAAGTCCAGAAATTTACTGCGCTTTATATAGCCACATGATATTTTGTGCTGCTTGGTATCTGACTGTGCCTAGGCTCAGTGGCGGAGCCACGTTGGGGTGAGGGTGGGCAATTCCCCCCCCCCCTCAATTTTTCGGGGTATATGTAAATACTCGTTAGATTTTTATTTTGCACCCACTGATTTTTAATATTTGAACCCACTCAAATTATTTACACTTGTAAGCTTGTTGTCATTGTTTGAAAATAAAAAATTGCTCCCACTGGTCCAGGGTCCTGGCTCCGCCACTGCCTATGCTTATGTGTATTGTTCTGAACTCAATTCTGTAGAATCTCGAGCAATAATCAGGTACTATGCGGAAAAGTACAAATCCCAAGGAACTGACTTGCTGGGGAAGACAATAGAAGATAGGGGACTTGTGGAACAATGGTTGGAAGTGGAAGCCAATCACTTCCATCCACCAATCTACAACTTGGTAGTTCATCTTCTGTTTGCCCCAATATTGGGAACCTCCTCTGACCCAAAAGTGATTCAAGAGAGTGAAGAGAAGCTCGCCAAGGTTCTGGACATCTACGAAGAGAGGCTGTCGAAGAGCAAGTACTTGGCCGGGGATTTCTTCAGCCTTGCTGATCTTAGCCACCTTGCTTTTGGGCATTATTTGGTGAACCAAATGAAAAAGGATCATATGATAAAGGACAGGAAGCATGTGAGCGCTTGGTGGGATGATATCAGCAACAGGCCATCGTGGAAGAGGGTCGTCCAGCTCTACCAGTACCCTATCTAGATGCTGCTTTGATCTTTAGATTATCATTAAGGACCGAGTAGTAAAGAATAAATGGGTATTTCTAGCGAGAGCATAAATCCTTCCAGGTAAGAAGTCAATTACATGCTTTTGAAGCAGAGAGAAAAACAAGAGTTGAGTTCCATAGACTTTCTTACTCAATGTTTCATTTTCTCTCTGTCTAGTCAAGAGGGTTCTACTGATGGACTAGTTTCACTTGTTTTGGTGTATTTACATGAGCTGGCTTTATGAGTAAAGTGGTCGGGGGTGTATGCTCGAGAAGTTTCTTTGAAGTAGGATTTCAAGCATGCTGAGTTGAGGACTTAGAGCCTATTGTGTGGTTTGCTTTTTTATGTTGATGAAAACAGCTTTACCTTTAGCTAGTGTCTTAGTGTGTTGGATTATTGAACACATTGGGTCTTTCTGCTTTTTGGTGGTGATTATGAATATTTGATATTGTAATGTTTTGTGCTTGTCAATGCCGGTTGAGTGGCTGATATATGGTCACCAATTTCATATGCAAATTGTGTTGGCCTATCTTTCATGCATTTCAAATTCTATTCAAGAGAGAATGCTACGATAAGTGACTTATCCAAGGAATTCTTCATAACTAAGAAATGACAACTAAATCATTAAATCTGTCCTAAATTAAAAATATTCAACCTTGTTAATGTTAAATGGGATTTTGAATGAGAAAGAAAAATATGAAGATATACATTTAAGTATTGATCATAAATTGCCTGGTGTAAAATAGTGATAATTATTCTGCAGTTGATTTATATTTCAAAAAATTCACTTAGGAGTAACTTATATCTGAGTAGATTGAAGTAGTGGAGTGCTTTGCAATTTGCATGCATAGTGAATAAAAAATTGAAGTGATAATAATTCTAAGGTACGAGTATTATTAAGACTGAATTTTCCATGGAAATATACATATACCACCTTTTTTAAAAAAAAAGTGATAGGGATAAGAAGATTAAACTGAAACGTCAAGCAAAACCGGCCGTTGGCCCATTGCTCAATACATTGAATTCGAAGAGTAAATAGAAGTCATTAAGATCAAAATATTAAGTAATCACGAAATGAAAAGGACCTGTTTGTTTCCATGGAGCCTCTGACGGTGGATGGATGTGTGGACTCAGATGGTTGAGCTATCGGAGTTTGCGACATTTCCGGCAACGTTTCAAAGCTGTGCGAGCAGCACAAGGCAGGGGAGGAGATTCTTGTTGATATCCATCAAAGGAATAAACGATCCATTAGATTTAGACAACTCCTGGATGGTCTAAATTTATTTTTTTTAAAACTTACAGTTTTTATAAAAAAATTATTTAAAAATATAAAGTTAAGAGATCAACGTTACTTTAGATTTTATACCTATTAAAATAAATTTTTTATAAAAAAATAAGAAAATCATATGTAAATCATCCACATCAGATTTGAATGGTTAAGATTTAATGTATTGGAAGAGTTCATCACTGTTGATGAGCAATAACCAGTTCTACCAATAGTTTTTGGCTCAAGCAGCATGGAGGACCATGTATATATAAAATTATTTTATAGGAGTTTTTTTCTTTGGCAAAAACAAGTCTTTTTATTGAAGGTAATGCTACAAAAGACAATGTTGAGATATTGACTTATGATGTTGTGATGGACTAACTTTTACTGCTAAATGGTTAAATCTAACTAGAGTTGTTTATTTGATAACAATATTATAATACTCCTTCTATAGTGAATTAGTAAAATTACACTGAAAAAAATCTTATATTTAATATTGGAAAAGTACTATCTTTATAACATATTAAAATGTAAAGGCGTAGAAATATCTTAGTTTTCTCCCAACGTGCATCTTGCATCATTTGTTTTTAAAAGATGCAAAAGTAATATGATTGTTAAATATAAACTAATACCATTAATTTCTGCAATATGATCCACACTAATCTTATATATGTATATGTAAAGATGTTAGATTACATATAATAAGTTTGGTTCATATTTTAAATTTTTATAGGTTTTTTTAACATTCGATGAGTATATGGTGCTAAACTCACCTTTAATAAAAGTTCATAGTATTTTTTAAGTATTTTTACCGGTTAACCATGTTAAATCTCAATTGTTTAAATATATGAAGTCAAATAATAACATCACACATTAGTTATAATATTTTCAAATCAAATCAATTAGAGTCATATTTGTCAAAGCCACATATATAAATATCTGTGTATAAAAAAAAAGTTATGAAAGCCGCCCCACAAGAAGGCCAGGGACTCAGGAAAAGGCGCCGGATACCGGGGGGTTCCGGGTGTGGGTCAAATGATCCACTTGCCTGTTGTTCACCAAAAAAAAAAAAAGAATCAACCGATTGTTTTTATTAAAAAAAAATTTAGAGAGAGAGAGAGAGAGACTGATGTGCTCATGGCTCACGCACGTTTTAGAATTTAAACAATCAATATCCTAAAGAAGCACGTATCATGAAAATTGTTAATCTGGAAAAGATTTAAGTAACCACAACGACATTCATATTAATTATATATCCGTCTCTTGACCACAGATCCTGTTCAAGAAATTGGATCCCGATATTCAAAATCAAAATTAAAAGTATTAATCACATCAATCATCTTTTCTAATTTGCCTGCTCACGATTGGGATGGGCAAAGAAATCTATCTATTTATTATGCAATTGCTGTTGAGCAAAGACATCTATCTAAGAGTGAGCGGCAATGGAGATGCAAAGAGAAACTTGAAGTAGGACAAAATTAAGAGCTAGTTTAAAAGTTCGTTTAAGAATAGTTTTTATGGAGTTCGGGGTAAAATCTAGATTTTGGAGAATAGATTTTGAAAGAATAGATTGAAAGGTGATTGTGTTTAGAAAATTATTGATTCTCACGGAGTTCGAGGCAAAAAAGTAGGTAGAAAAGATGAATACAGAAAAAAGAGAAAATATAAAATTTATTATGAAATAGAGTGTGATTTAATAAGAAAATAGATTTTTCAAAACCTACGTTTCAAGCATAGGTTTTATTATAAAACATAGGTTTTGAAAAATGTGAGTACCTAGATAAAACTTAATTTTTATGGCAAAACTTAGATTTTACCATAAAACCTATGATTTAAAAATGGGTTCCAAACGAACCCTGAAAAAGATAGAGTTGTGCAAAAAAAAATATAACCAAGGATAATTTTGTCTCAAAATTTCTAATCTCGGAATTGTTGATGCCTTATTTTGATGATAACAAAATGATTTCAGGGATTATAAAGCTTAAATTGTTGATGATTAAGTGTTTTTAATGAAACACTCGAGTTTAGTCAAGTCTATATGAAAGTATTGAGGAATACTCGAGTTCTATGCTTTAATACTCGAGTATCACTGTTTTTCATGAGTTAAAAATCAATACTTTCAGGCAACAATTGTGTTTTTGTTGAAAGTGTTGATAATACTCGAGTTCTTGATTTCAATACTCGAGTATTGCAATTTAAAAATGCTTCTGAAATCCAACACTCTAAGTGAAAACTCAAGTATTGAGATGAAGTGTTACAAACACTCGAGTGATGATTTTGAATACTCGAGTATTGGTGTTAAAATATGTTTTGAAAAAAAATACTTTCATGTAAAACTCGAGTATTGGTGTTGAAGTATTGACAACACTCGAGTATTGTGTTACAATACTCGAGTATCGGGTTTTGTTTTCAAAAGAGTACTCAACACTTGAAGCAGAATACTCAAGTTACAAATGGAAGTATTGACAACACTCGAGTATTGAGTCAAAATACTTGAACTTGAAGTATAACACTCGTGTTGTGGAAGAAGTGTTGACAACACTCGAGTGCTTGTTCTCAACACTCGAGTATCGGGCAAAAGTTTTCAAATGAAAGACAACACTTCAAGCACAACACTCGAGTATTAGATGAAAGTGTTGACAACACTGAGTATTGACTTCTGAATACTCAAGTATCGAGCTCCATTTTCTCAAAAACATAACACTTTTATCTAAACACTCGAGTAATGGCAGAAAAGTGACAACACTCGAGTATTGTGAGGTTTCAAATGATTTCACTTCAAGTTTCTTCTAAACACTGGAGTATCATTTCATAAAATTCAAAATGCTTGATTAACACTTGAGTATTATGATCAAACACTCGAGTATTGTTTCTCAACGACTACTTTCTCTCTCTGACAACTTTTTAACTGCTCTGCATCTTTCCTTATTCGTGTCTAACAACGTTTGAACTTCATCTGCCCTCATAAATACAGAAGTCCAGGATCATATAAAGAGAAAAACACTGTCCTCATAGACAGATTGCATAATTCAAACATTCGTCATCCACGCTACTCAGAAACATTTAATACAACATTAATGGCGAAGACGAAGAATTGGTTGATGGGAGTAACAGACACTTAAATGACTCTAACGAGAAATTTATTACTCCTCATCTATAAAAAGACCAAGCATTCATTACGGAGAAAACAACAAGAAGAACAATACTGTCAAGCATTCAAAGCCTTCATCTTCATTCTCTGTAAATCTTTGAATATTCTTTCCAAGTCTCATCTGTTGCTATTCACTCTTTGAGAGAGTTTCTTTGAGCATTACCCTCTGTAAATTTGAGAGAAAATTCAAGGTTGGAACTTTGAATCCATTGGGCTGTGAAATTGATAGAAAACAGAGAGCGTGAGTCTCTGCTTTATTACATATTGTGAGGGGGAGTGTGAATCTCCATTGTAAAGGTATTATTGGCCTTGTTTGCTGTTGATAGTGGATTTGAAAATCTCATAAGTGCTCTGAGGACTGGACGTAGGTCAAGTGGACCGAACCAGGATAAACCTCTGTGTTCATCATTCCTCTCTCTCTCGGTGACTTTAATTTTATTCTATGGTTTAAGTTTCAATTTCTAAATTGACCAATTCACCCCCCCTCTTGGTTAAATCCTACACTAACAGGAATTGAAAATGCAATACCAAGAGAAATATATGTTTGTCGAATCCCACCTATGTGGTATTTTACAATCACAATCACAATGTTTACTGAAGTCCACGTACCAAACATCGTAAAATGGCTCATTAGTCTCATCCCCCAATGTTACTCAAAACAAACTAGGAGGGTATCAAACCCCCCGCCTACCATCCTTTGTAAGGAAGGCGGAGATTGTTCATACATACAAAAGTTATCTGCCAAATCATGAACCAATTTAGCTAGACTATCCGCCAACATATTATTCTGTCAAGGAACATGCTGCAACAAATATTTCAATCCTTGACTATGGACATATGAGCTTCATCAATAATCTCTTTAAAAGGGTGTAAACCGTCGCACCATCTAGACACTAGGTTTACAATTTTCACACAATCAGTGATTACCTTAACTTTTTTTATACCCCTGCACCCAACATAGATGGAGACCGTGTATAAGAGCAATGAGTTCCACAATGGTTGGAGGGACGTTGGAAAGCTTGCAACTAAATCCACAAATCCAGCGGTTATCTCCCGTACGAATCACACCACCACACCCACTACATCCCAAACATAGCCTTCGTCTATTTGGTACAAGAGGAGGGGAGGAAAAATGTTCAGAGTGAAAATATTGAGTTGAATTTAAGAAAAATAGAGAAGTAGGGTTAAATATTTTTAATCTTATACTTCATTTTTTTTTAAATTTTCGCCCCTTCCCTTCCTTCCAAATTGATGGTAACAAACATGATCAGTTGTGTTTTTTATTGAGAAAATTACTTTAAAGTCCCGTTCTACGAATTAATTACTCTAAGATCCTAAGAGGTCGTTAATGGTAGCTACTTCATTTGTTAATGATGCTCCTTGACTTGTTATTAACATCTTAGGACTTTAAAATAATTAATTCGCTATCACGGGACCTAAATGCAATTCTCCCTCTTTTATTTAGAGGATAGGCACTATCGTTATATACCATTGGATTTTTTTTTTAATCTCCCGTTTATAAAGAAACTTTATTTGTCATTGCTCATTTGCCTACAGGACTATTAACGATTTGGTTACATTTTTCACATGTGACTTGGGAAAGAGATTATTCGTTGATGCATAGCATAGCTTAAATGGTACTTGTTGATCTTTTTAAAAATATTTGCCTTTATTTTTAAAATTTTTTGAGCACCATGTCTTGCTTGAACAATTGTTTCTCCTTGGGCCCATTCTCTTCTTATTAAAAGAAATTATTATTATATCACCAAAAAAAGGAATGATTATTAAGTTACACATTCCTCTATAATTGCATTACTTGTTAGCTTCTATTAGTTTATAATTGTTAATTTTTAACCGAATTTTATTCTTTGGACAAATATTTACTCCTTATATTCAAGCATTGTTGAATTTAAATGAAAATAGTTTTAATTTTCTCTACACATGATTTGCATTTACATAGACTCGAACTTAAATTTCTTTATTACTAAATATCTTTTACTATCAGCTTAATTATCTTCTAGACAAATCTTGATTTTTCATTTACTAAGCCATTTTTCGTTTACAATTTTTGCTTCAGAAAGTTGTTTTTGCACTCTGTCAAATTCTTATTCGATTTTAATAAATTGAAAGAAAGACGTGTGAACATATATTGGGCTTGTGTTTAGAAAAGCTAAACGCACGTTCAACAATATTTTTCTGTAAAATGAGATAATCTCCTTCACAAGTTTACCTCGACTTGTATAAAAATACTTCTCTGACGCGCCCTCAAAGGCACATTACTAAATATCTTTTACTCAACTTAATTATCTTCTAGACAATTGAATTTTTTCTTTCTCTGTTTTTTTTTTAAAACAGGAGAGTAGCTGGAATCAGATATTAAGGCATTAATAATAATTAGGGACGTTGACAAAGGCAAAAGAAAAACTTCAAAATGATTAGATTACATACATACATACATACATACATACATACATACATACATACATACATACATACATACATACATACATACATATCATATCATATTGTTTGGCTCAATCAATTATAATTATTGGTATGAATTACCGATTTTCTATTTGATTAAATCAGTTAGCTTTGAAATGTTTTGTAGGACCAATTTGATTTGACATTTTCTTGTTCTCATTCGATTCACACACACATATTCAAATATTAGTGCCCACTAATAAAGACTTTCTTAGGGTTTTAGCTGTAAAACTCGCAGATTTTCAAAAAGTTGCAAAGTCATAATATTTATTATTATTTTTGATACCCACAAAAAATAAATTTCAATGTCAGCGTTGGTTTCTCACCTTCCGTATCCTCAAATCAAGCCTTCATTTCATAATTAGGTCTGAAACATGAAAGTAAACTTGTCAGGTTTTCTAAGAAAATGTAGTGTTCATCAGGTTTTGATAGCTTACTATTTAAGAAATTGAAAAAAAGTTTTCTAATGTATCACACGTTTTTTTTTTGTTTTTTGAAATAGTGTTGACTCCGGTTAATTTTTTTATTGTATAGTCCTTTAAAATTCAAATTGGATACGGAGATCAACTCTGCAATCAGTTGTTAGAATCAATAGATCTTCAAATCGTTCATTTCAAAAAATGGAAACCCTTCTTATTGGATGATCATGATACTTCCCAAAATCCCGATCATGATTAATGAGAGATCCAAAATAAAAGTCATGACCCATAAGAATTTAAAATATATATCGATTTAAAATTTCATAATTAAAAATTATTATATAAATTTTACAATATATATTCACAGATATCTTGTATTTGGTACTTAGATTGAGGTTAAATCTGAGTATTGTTTTTTAATAAAATATGAGTATTGTTAATTCGATAATTCTTTTAACATGATTATTTTTATTTATATGATTCAAAACATTGAGTTATTTAATTTTATGAAAGTTAAGTTTGTGCAGATAACTCTAAGTGGTCCATCGTATACCCCAAACATGGAGTTATCATGTACAGGAGGTCAAGCGGAGCAGATGGCTATATCCAGGTGAACTGCGCAAAGCCGCGCCCATCAGACGATCTGTAGGATCAAAGTTGTTCTCCTGCACTTATTTTGGGATGGTACAAATGATTTTTGTTTGTGATTGTTGTTTTTTGTTATGAATATATATCTAAATTTTTTGTTCCATTTATTTAGGATGGGTAGCATAAAGGGAGGGTCGAAGTGCCAGGGACATGCTTGTGGCCACCCAGAGGCACAATAACGGATGTCCAACGAGACTGAACAAATTATAGTAATTTAAATATTTTTACTTAATATTATATTATATTTTGCAATAGTCTTTTTAATGAGATTGATTTAATATTGTTTTTATCTCAAAAGTGCATTCAGCAAATTGAAGCTGATCTCAGGGAGTTGAAGGAGTGAGCGATAAACCACATTGTCTCACTCAGGGCAGCTTTGGAGGGACATGATCATCACCCCGGACAACTTCTAAATTTTGGGTTTAGGGTGACTAGGACCGCTGTCTTCGGGGGAAGCATATATGAAGCCAGGAGTTCATCTCCTATTGTTATGTCTCAGACGATTACATCTGAATCTAGAAGGCACAACGATTCTGATTTAGATAGAGTTACTATGTGCTGAGATCAATATATATGTGTAGATGTAGGAGGAGGTCCAGGAGTGGGTGCAGGCAACTCAAGAGCATGGAGCAAGCGCATATGGAGATGTGGAGATAGGTTATAAATTTCCTACTGTAGATGACATTTTAGGTGGCCCAGCCTGGCAGTGCTCCTCCACAACTCCCTCCACATATGGCATTTTTTGGTCATTTCATTACATTCTACGTATATTCTATAATTAATAATATTTATTTTGAATTAATTATTTATTAATTATAACAGGAATTTTATAATTAAAAGTAATTTTTATATTTAAATAATTAATTCAAATTAAAATATTTAAAATGCAATATTTTTTAATTTAGACACATTTTAGTAGCGGTTTTTTTAGAATCGCTGCAACCATTGGTGGAGATAATTTTGTTAGAAACATGATAAGTAATTTTGAATTTTAAATAAACCGGTAATGGTTTCACAACCACTGCAAAATGTTAATGGATAATTTCTCCCTCCCACTAAATATTTTTGGAGGAAAATTTAATTTTTATTAACAAAAATTAGTCGCTGTTCCTTAACTACTACTATATTTTATTCCTTTTCAATTATTTTCATGATAAAATCCAAAATGCTCTAAATTCTAGTAGTTGTTTCATACTCGCTACTAAGATTTTCTTGTGATTCCTGTGTTCTCTTTTGTTTGTAGCGGTTTATCACAAATGCTACGAAATTAGTAGCGAGTTGGCTATGTGCGCATCGATTCTATAAAACCCTTGTCACGGTGGTTTTTGTAGCAATTTTGGGAACCTCTACTAGTTACACTTGTGGCAATTTAAATCACTACAAATGTGTAAAATAACTACTACTGATACTGTCTTTCTCGTAGTGTATTTAGAAAGAAAAAATGCATCTCTAGTTAATAGATTTTAATCAACAGTTCATTTCATATCATAATATCATATTAATTTAATTTGATGATTGTTACTTATTAAATATAACTGAATATATATATATAACTATGTATATATAATGATGTGTGGGTAAATAATTTAGGGGAACAAGAATTTAGGTAAGAGAATTATTGAAACAAGGGGGGATGTCACAATCGAAACGTTTGACTTTGACTGCGGGAGGAGGAGCCAGTAGTCATGGAATGACGCACAGATATTTTTATTTATATACATTTTTTTATTTAGTTAGAGAAGAGACTTCACTCTCTAAAAGTAACTTTTAAAGAAGAGAATACACACACGCACACATATCAAATAACAGAAGATCATCAGAAGGAGGAGGAGGAGGAGAAAAATAATGGAGATGGACGATGAAAGTAAGGTAATAATGAATAGCAACAACAATAACGACATGATGATGAAGATGAGGTCGTCATCATCAACGGAAGATGAAGCAGAAGAGAATGATGACGATGAGAGAGGGATGCTTCCAGGTTTCAGATTCCATCCAACAGACGAAGAACTGGTAGGGTTTTATCTCACACGGAAGGTCCAGAAGAAGACCCTGCGAATCGAACTCATCAAACACATCAATATCTACAAATACGATCCCTGGGATCTCCCAAGTAACCCTACCTCTCTCTCTCTCTCCAGCTCAAATTTATTCCTTCCTCTCTCTCTCTCTCTGTGTGGATATATAACTGAGATAGAGAGGGAGAGAGAAATATGTCTGCTTGAAATCTTTATAAAACTTGGAGCTCTTCATGTTCTGGGTGTGTATCTACACACACACACACAGAGACATAGAGATAGAGATCAGACTTACAAAATCACCATGGAATCCTTAGAACTTGAAGCTCTTAATTTTTAATTACAATTATATATACAGATACGATCTCTTGAAGTTTGGTAAGTTCTGTATATTTGAATACACACACACATAGAGAGAGAGAAACAGAAACATCTTTAGAGCTTGATGAAGCTCTTAATTTTTGAAGAGCTATATTACAACAATTAAATATTATATACGATCCTTGGCATCGATCGATCTTCCAAGTTCCTTTGCATTTGTGTGTGTGTGTGTGTGTGTGTGTGAGAGAGAGAGAGAGAGAGAGAGAGTTTGCAGAAGTGAAGCTAACAGATTAAGTACGGAAACCTTTAATCAAATCCTTACTGAAAGTTAAAGCCCTAGCTCCAACTTTTTCAAGTTTCTGTGTTATGTGTGTCTCTCTAAACGTACACCACCAAGTTTTATCCCACATGAAAATCTAATTTTCACCCCTTAATTTCTAGTTAATTATTAATATCGTGTACCTTTTGCTACAGTAAAATAATACTGATTTTAATTTTCTTACAGAAATCCGGCTGATTGAAACTCCAAATCTATGAGAAAGACAATCCCTCTCAATATTTTTCATGATATATATTGTATAATCAAGGAGGAAGATATTCCATAAATATCTAATTTATCTCACATTTAAGAAAGCCCTAGCTTATTGTAATTTATGAATTTTTTTTTTCTATTTGGTTTTAATATATACTTTGGTAACTGAATTATGGTTTTGTTTGGACGGTGGGAATGAAGAGGCGAGCGGGAGCTTGGGGGAGAAGGAATGGTATTTCTTCTGCAAGAGAGGGAGGAAGTACAGGAACAGCATCAGGCCAAACAGGGTGACCGGGTCGGGATTCTGGAAGGCGACGGGAATTGACAAGTCCATTTACGATAACGCCCTCACCCACTGCATTGGCCTCAAGAAGTCCCTCGTCTACTACAAGGGCAGTGCTGGCAAAGGCACAAAGACTGATTGGATGATGCATGAGTTTCGCCTCCCTCCCAATAACCCTACCACCACCAATCATCATCTTCAAGAAGCTGTAAGTTCATTCCCTTGCCTTCCTCTTCTTTAACCACATACATCTACAACAAATTAATTAACTGTATTCTATACATATACATAAACATATATATATGTATGTATATACTTTATACTCCTTCCATAAACAATTAATCTCAACGCAGTTATACTTTATACTCCTTCCAGCATTAAATATAAGATCTCGTTAACAGCCATGATATGAGGGACTATATTGGTACATGAGAACAAATTCTGGTTTAAATCATAATCCTACATGAAATACACAGAGAGAGACAGGAAAGGAAAGAATTGTACTTCATCTTTATGACATGGAACCAGTTTCGATGCTCGTCCATATATAGTCACGGCTTCTATGAACCCGTTCCGACATGACACATACCATCATGGCAGACCTATTTGTATGTGAGCAGATTCAGTCACACTTCGTAACTTTCAGAAAATTAGATATATGTTAGCTAGATCTTTTCTCTGAGTTCATATGAAAAGAGAGAAAGAAGTAGGTTGGGAATTGATTCCTAATTATTCACACATGACATCGATACCAAAATTTCTCTCTTTCTCTCATCTTTATATAATTCCTTTGTTCTTTATGCATGAGATATAAGATAGAGGGAAAATTAATGTGTACCTTATAGTTTCTTCTAATCTTTAATTAATCAGATCTATGAATTTTTTTCCCTTCTTTTTTATGAGTCATTATGCTTTTGCTTGATTTTAATAAGATCCTCATAGTTTTTCTTCTTTTTATTAGGTCTTTTATAGTTTCATATGATTTTAACTAAGTCCATGTGTAGTTTCATGTGAATAATAAGAGAGGAAAAACTAAATAAACCTTATTAAAATTAGGTAAAATTATAGAGATTCCATTAACTTTTCCTAAAATGGATCAGATGAAACTAACTTCTCTGGTTTTTCACTTGAAGTTGAAAGAGTACTGTTATTGAAGGTTGTGGAGAAGAAAAACCTCTTAAGATTCCCATAGAGTAATAATTGATATGAAGTAATTTTTTATAATTTTAAATGTAAATGTGTTGTGCCTAAATATTTCATATCGTCAATGCAGTCATTCATATATTTAAACGTGGCAAAATAATTAATTTTGTGCCTGCGGTTTGCTTTAGAATATTTTTAATTGAATAATTTATATTTTTGCATTCTTATATTAATATATAGTAGTGTGTGAAGGGAAAATTAATTAAGGAAATCAAACAGACCAAAGGAAAACTAATTAACTATCTGAAGTCTGAACTCTAAACATGTTCTTTCTATATCTTTTCTGATACATTATAAATATTAACATGCATGATTGTTGAAAATTTTGAAGCAAGAGAATAAAATTAAATATTTTTATTTGAATGATGTTTGTGTACGAAAAATTCATTCTTTCTATTTTCTTTTCTTTGAAAAGCTATATAAGATAACTGAAAATAAGAACCTCTAGAACCATTTGTATAGAAACAAGACATTTAAAAACAAAAAATTCTAGTGATGATGAGAATTGGAAAGATTTTGGGATAGAAACACGTTATATGACTTTCAATTAGAGTTTGTATTTATATTCATGATGTCAAGGATTCATTATACTCATACGTTTAAAAATAAGTAAATTTCAATCACATCACCAATCGGAGATTAGAAATATCAATTAAACCATTGAAACTGTCTTAAATTAATTTTTTCCCAACTTTACCCCTATTCAAACCTATTTTATTTCTCTCATCATTCTCTATTGGTAAATATAGTTAACATTATAAAAATATTTCTACATCCGGCCCTTTGAATTGAAACATTTTGCTCTCTCTCATCTTCTAGAGATATTGAATGAAATAATTTTGAATTTCCTTGACGGTGCTTACCAACCATGTTGAATTTTATATGGTTTTAAATTGCAATCAATTTCACCTGGCATTGATGATTTGGGGGGCCTTATTGTACTTTCAAATTAATTGAAGGTATCAATGTTTGGTTCTCAAAAATTGTGTCATCATATCCATTTTCAGCATTTGTGGTTGTGTGACATCAAGTCAACTCTGTTGACTAATCACATTCTAAATGGATTTTGGTGTATGCAGTAACTTTCAACCTTTTTATTTCTTTGAATGGTGATGTTTTCTCTAGAATACTTATTTTAATCAGTTGCATTGAAAATTATTTCTTTATTGCACAAGAGTACCTAAATTTTGTTTAAGGATTAAGGATTAAGATGTAAAATATTTTCAGTGAGTACATCTTTTTTCAACTCTATACAACATACATTTAGTTATATATAAACCAACAAAATGGACGTATAACTAAAACTATGTTACACATAGTTAAAGAAGAATTGCACCAGTTCAAAGGATTTATATCCTTAGATGTCTTTAGATTAATAATTTTGCGATCTCGGACTTTCAGCAATTTTTCTTAAAATAATAATAAATGCTTCAGTTCTCCTATTCCATCTCAAATATATTGTATCTATACCAATATCCTTAAATGGTTTTTTTACAAGGTTTCAAAATATCAATTTTTCCATGTTTAATTACATTGATATCAAATTTTTATTAATGTGTTTATACAAATTATAGATTTGATTTCCATTTTAGAGACCTACTTATTTTTCTTCCTAAATAAAGAATAAATTTTTACATACTAGTATTATGATTATATTCCCTCATTTATAATTTAATATATATAATCATTTTAGACTGTTATAACAATATTTTTCGTTAAATGTTTTTTGGCAGGAAGTTTGGACACTGTGCAGAATATTCAAACGAATCCCATCCTACAGAAAATACACACCAACTTCCCATAAAGATCCAACAAAAGCAACACCAACAGATTCAACCAACTTTAAAACTTTAGAATTTGGCAAATACAACTACAACAACAAGAAGCCTGATAGCTCCACTTGTTTCAGATCATCATCAGAATCTATTACTCTTCATCATCTTGAACGAAAATTACCAGCTCTTACAGATGAGAAAGGGCACTTTTTTCTGGGTCAGTTTGCTGCTCATCATCATCATGTTGCTCCTTCATCAACGGTGACCAATAATAACTATTGTTATAACCAAAACTTTTTGGATCATCATCATCATCATAATCAGAATGTGGATGATGTGCTTGCTAATGGTAACTGGGATGAACTCAGATCTGTTGTTCAGTTTGCTGCTGATCATCGTCATCCCACTGTTCCATGATTAATGTACATTATAAAACATAGACACATACGTACATGGGATTTGGCTTTAGTGCAAGTCTTTGATTTTAGTTAGTGTTCAATCTTGTTGAGAAAAATTTTGATCCTTTGTTTTGATATGCCATCTATTATATCATGTTAATGATCAGATGATGACATGTCATGACTATATATAATGAATCTTTTCAACAAGTTTACACTGAAAAGCCTATATATACATCTCACTAAATGCATCATATCCATGTGTTTCTGCAATCTTTTGAGTAAATTACTGTTTCTCCTTAAATTTTATTAATTTTTCATCTTGGTCCTCTGAAGTGTAAACCTTTTAATCAAGTATTCTCGAGATGATTCTTTTCCAACCATTTTTGTGAATAGTTGGAGGGACGAGAATGATTGAGAAGAATATTGAATCATTAAAATGAGAAGATTAACCAATGGGCGCTTGGTAGAGTTGGCAAGGGCTACTACCAGCATTCCTCAGGGCGAGAGTTCGAACCCTGGGGAGTGACAGCCGCGATAATTAACGCAGCCTCAAAGAGGTTATCCTATCGGTACCTCGCTACCACCGTAAGGTCTCCTCGCGGGGGGTCCGGATTAGTCTGGGGCGGGCAATGAACCCAGGATACCCCAGGATACCGGATGGTTTATACCAAAAAAAAAATGAGAAGATTAGACTTTAGAGGATCATTTTGAAAAGTAAGTCCTTTTTCAGGAGCATAGTAATTCATTCCAGTGATATGCATGTGTGTGTGTAACAGATCGTATCTTTGACATATCTAAATATTATTCTTTCTTTTTACATTCAAACCATTGTATAATATATAGAAATGTGAATGTATGTATCTCCCAGCCTCCTGCTTCTTTTCTAGGGTCGAAGTGAGAAAGTACTCTGACATTATTTAGTGTTACTTTTAGTCATTATTCCTAGACTTTCTATTTTGAAATTGTTGCTAATTATTTGTGTCTTTCACTGTCTAACTATTTTTTTTGTTTTAATGAAAACTGGATAACATTAATAAACAAAGATCCTTACAGAGAGGGTTGTACGCACAAAAATCTACAACCCCTCACCCCAACCCCATTGATAAGAGGTGGTCGGTTCTCAAAAACACTAAAGTTCCCTATGAGTTCGTGAGCTAGTTAAGCAAAGTAATCAGCATTAGTAATCCCCTCCCTCTGTACATGTGTTATAAAAACTTGCCAATCTCTATTCAAAAGAAGCCTAGCTTCATTAATGATATCTTCAAACGGGTGGTTGGTAGAGCTTCCTCTCATCATTAGGTTCACTGCCTCAATGCAATCTGTCATAACTTCAACCTTTCAAATACCTTTGCTCCAACATAAATAGAGCACATGCATTATGCCTATCAATTCCGCAATTGCTATTGGAATAGAAGTGAGTTTATAACTATATCCACACACCCAATTATCATCATTTCTACGAATAACCCCTCCACAACCACATCTTCCAGAATGGAGAACAGATGCATCCGTTTCCAATTTATGGAATCCACTCTTGTTTGTTGTTCAATTTTGAACTTGCCCTTTTGTAGTGTTATAGAAAGCATACCTGAATTTTAAATCCTTGTCAGGCTCGAAACAGGTTGGAGTTAGCATTATGATAATCACCTGCTTCTTCAGTGCCAAATACTTTATTATACCTATTAATAATCCAGGTTCAAACAGGCTAAAAACAAGCTAGAGTTAGCATTATGATAATCATCTGCTTCTTCATTGACAAATACTTTATTACACCTATTAATCCAGATATCCCAGCAAGTATAGCCAAACAGTATAACCCATTTGACTCTCTTGGTATGCTCCTTCCCCGCCTCATTACTAAGGTTCCAATGAACCCAATCTATCCCTTGTAGTGAAGAAAAAATGGCCCATTTTTGAAGGATGAACAATAAATAGCCATTTGTGTGCTTAGTCATTTGTGCATGTCTTTTTCATCAATTTTTATTTTTAAATATTCTTTATCAATATTTTGCAATATAATATCAAAACGTATTAGTAGCCTATTGGCTCAAATTTTTTGGAAAACATATGATTTTGCATTTTACATACACCATAAGCACCTTTTAATAAAATCATCAGCAACCAGCGCAACCATGGAGGAAGGAAATTTTTTAAAATTTTCTAATTAAGGTTATTTTGATAAATATAGACCAAAACTTATAAGCCCATGAGAGTCTGCAATAACGTAATGATTTTAAAGGACCTTGGAGTAAATTTCCCTTATTTATTACGAAGTAGCTCTGAGTGAGATCAAACTTTACACATCACTGGAAGTTTACAACAAGCCTGCTCGCTGTATGGCAGAAAAGATGCCCTCGGTCAGGGCAAGCAATAACAAAGTTTTCGTTTGGTGACCAGGAGAATTAAATCAAATAAGTTTACATTCACATACAAATAAATGGTATAATTACATTCCCCTCAAGAGAAAAATTCTACATGGCTCTAAAGATTGGTGATCAGGGCTGATGGAAAGAGTTTGATCCTTGTTCATGGTGATCAGAACCGGGTTGGCTAACCACGGGAATATCGCTGTTTCCTACGGCTTCAGAAGACACTTCCCTTACATCAGCTACCCTTGCATCGGTCGCCTGAATATCGCTCCATTCATTGTCTTCGATCGGTTGGACATTCACCTGATCAGTTGCCATGTGGACTACACTCTCTGCAGGGACAGGAACTGCTCTGGAAACACTTAAGCATGCTTTGTCCACATTCTCTTCTGTCTGATCAACATGCTT
>JANTPZ010102297.1:0-13805 GCA_025593235.1 Vachellia pachyceras
AAAAATTAATTAAAATTAAAACATAAAAAATATTTTAAACTAACCTCTGATGTGATGCTTGAAAGGTTGAAAGTGCGAAAATGAGGGGGAGGGGTGATTTATATAGGCGCTGATTTAGTAGCGGTTATTGACAAACCACTGCAAATTAGTAGCGGTTTAGAGGAAACCGCTACTACTTGAGAGACTTTTCGTTTTTGCAGCGGTTATATTTGAAAAAACCGCTACAAATTGAGTCGAAAATCAATAGCGGTTTCTATAACCGCTACAGTGACCGCTGCAAATGTTTTGAAGAACCGCTACAAATATCACACATAGATTGTCGTCGCATATTAGTAGCGCTTTAACTTAAAACCGCTACAAAAGTCATCATTTAGTAGCGGTTTCTTTAACCGCTACTAATTAACCGCCGCTGAATGCCCATTTTTTTGTAGTGGGGGAACATAGTAAGGAAACAACCCCAAAAACTTAATTTACATTAGAGATAAGTAAATGAAGCCATAGTCTTGGAACATTGAAATGAGGGAATTACAGTGACAGTGAGAAATAATTTGGTTTTAGGGGAAAAACCAAACCAACTGAAACAGTTCAGAGCACAAATTAAAGATCATGGTGCATGGAAACGGGGAAGTGATGAGTAATGGGTCAATTGGGAGCACTCCAACTCAATGGTAAAAGAAGAAGAAGAAGAAGAAAATAAAAGGCACATCAATGAAACTATGATATCTTTGAAAGAGAGGAGTAATAATACCTGCACAAACCTTGATAGTTTATAGCTTCGCACACAATACCATCAGCTTCAATATCCTTATAGCATAGGTAGGGCCGCTTCCAGTGTCAGCTTTTGCTCGCAGGGCCTAATATTTACAAGAAACACATTATTAAAATTAAATAAAAAACAAAAGAAACCAATAAGGACGAACGTCTTAAGCAATATGAACAAAATTAACCAAAAAACATAAGAAATTAACACGATAACTATTAACGTTTGCTTCTGAATAGATCGCTCATCAATAAGAAGGACACAACCCACATCTGGCTGTGCAAAAGATTGGGGATGGTTTCGTTGTTGTTCACAAGAAGGGGGACAAAGCCAGCTGAAGCTCTTTGAAAACCAAATGCATGATATGTTTGGGGGTAATGCGAAAAGGGAATGGCATCAAAACATCAAATAAAGAAAAATGAGACTAGAATTGAACTATGCGTGGATGGAAAAACTTAGTTTTAGAATTAAAAGAAAAAAATAGTGTTGGACACATTTTCCACTATAACAACAGCTGGATTACAGTTATTATAAGACATACAAGATATCATTGGAATACACAAGAAAAGGTCCATGAGAATACCCAAATGTAACTGACTAGTTATCTTCTAAATCAATCTTTTCCTCTAGCGACTGAATATAACATTGTACAATGGTAGGAGTGGTTGCATCATTCTGGGCTGGGGACGACGCATATAGGCATATGTTGCATGAAGTTTATTGAGCAGCTTAAAGAAGCCCCCAATGAATAATAGAATAATAAAGATGGACCACCATGGCAGATGAAGAATCAAAGATACCAAAATGGCAACAGCCAGAGAACCAAAAGCTGACATGAGCACCTCAAGCTGAGAAGCAAAACCGGGGAACATGTACTTAGCTGGTAGAGTCAAGTAGTATGAGACTGAACATGCCACAGAAACCTTGAAAGCCAGAGGATGAAGCTCAAACGGTGAGGGACTTGTCCCTAAGCTTTGAAGGAAGCCGAGTAAAATTGGAAGCAAGGGGCGAAAATCAAGCCCAGGGAAAAGGATTCCTGTGGGAAATTGAAGATATTGACATTGAACAAGAGCAAAGCGCAAGGAAATCGTCTTTCTGAATGGAAGCCATCTTCGGCATGGCTGTTCCTTCTATTCTGAGTGCTGCACACAACAAAATCGCTCCATTAATCAAAAACTGCATTAGTTTATATGCCTTTGATTTAAATTTTAATATAAACTATAAAAACGGAAACTTAATATACAAACACATACATATGTACATACACATATATGATAGTTAAAATGTATATCCTTATAATTTAAACTAAGTTTTAATCAAGTTATTGTATTTTTTTTAATCAGGCCATTTGATTTTGTAGTAGCATCATCAACTGAGAGCTTCCACTAGTGAGTTGATGGGTCATTGGTGGACGCAGATCTGGAGTGCATATCAAGCTCACGACGTGGGCGCGACTTAGGACGGACGCAGATCGACGTCGGTGGAAGCAGATCCGGGCTCCTCAAGCTCACGACGTCGCGACACAGATCTGGGCTTCCTCCAGCTCATGATGGCAGCGACCACTATGGGGTGCTTGGAGCACAAAGACGCGCAAGAGGAAGAACAGACACCGGCGTGAGAGTGGAAGGAATAGAGATGGGAGGCGCAGGAATCGGGATCGTGCGCGAGAGAGTGGCCGGTCCATCTGGAGATATAAGTGAGGAAAGAAGAAGGAAGTCGTTTGGGCAGGTCGCTTGTTGAGGGAGGAAGAAAGAACAATGGAGCTCAAATGAAATATTAAAGCCGGCAGAGAAAGCAAAGGCAAGAGAACAAGGGAATGAGAGTGTCTGGGAGCTTTTAAAATTCTTAAACTTTTTAAACAGTATCGATACAGGTGTGATGTAAAAGATTTAAAATTTTAATTTTAATGATATTTTTTAAACCCCATTTTAAGAGCTGTGATATAAAATATTATTCTTTTATATCGTACTCTTGTATGCCACAAAACATTCTTTTTGGGCTAATTAAGTTCCCACATTATATGAAAGCAAACTTTCGTAGCTATCATCGTTCATCAACATGCACAGCAGGGAGGATAGTGTTTGTGACCGAATGTTGTGTGTGTGAGTTAATGGATTCAGTTTTCATTAAAAAAGAAAAAAAATGTGATGCATACAAAAAGGGAATGTATGTAAATAGTGAAATATGAATAAAGGAAACATTGAAAAAGACCTCATCATGAGCAGCAGTGTATGCCATGGAGTGGTATTGTTATTTGCTGCTTCCATTGCTAAGCTCCAGTTCCGACGATTCGACGGTGATGGCGGCGGCAACCACCACCACTGCAGCAACATTGAGTTCACTAGCTTC
Organism: Vachellia pachyceras; assembly: GCA_025593235.1. Classification (NCBI taxonomy): domain Eukaryota; kingdom Viridiplantae; phylum Streptophyta; class Magnoliopsida; order Fabales; family Fabaceae; genus Vachellia; species Vachellia pachyceras. Next base: position 3,110 of record JANTPZ010102297.1, read on the forward strand.
GCCATAAACAGTATTAGACGCTTGAGCCATCTTTGTGCCGTTTCTGCATTCATATTCTCTGTTAATTAAGGAAGCCCACAATTGGTACTTCCTCCTCATTCGGAATTAGCCTGTTGTCAGGCTTATATACAGATAGCAAAATATTTTTTTTTGGCAAGAAAAAACAAAGTCGGGACAGTGTCACCTGGTAGCAAAATATTTAGAATGCTTCGATTTGTCAGACGCTTTGATTGCAGTTTCTAAGGAAATTCCTCCACTGATAAAAGTAGTAAACTTCACCAACCGTTTCTAGGAGTGCCAACCTTATGTATAATATTGTTTATTATATATATAATTTATCTTTTTTACTTCTAGTCTTACACAAAAAATAAGACCTAATTAACTAATATGATTATATTAAGAATGTTAGTTAAATAAGTTAATGTAACATATCTTTTCGAAACATACCAATCATTTTTCTTAATTTTCCAAACCATGAGGACCCATGTATTATTTATCCGTACCTTAAAACCTGATGTACATGCCCAAAGAGATATCACAGCACCATTGTCCGTTCTACAGCATAAAGCCATGCGTCTTTCTCATTTGTTCATCTAAAATTAAAATAATATATTAAAAAGTATTTATCTGGGATCATTTAAGACAATAATAATGTCAATAAATTAAATTAACATGCAAAATAAAGAAACAAACAAATTTAAAATTGTGACACGTAGTTTAAAAACACATTAAGCTGGAGGTAGATGGCTTATCGAGTAATGGTAACACAAAGATTGTGGTAGTGTTCTTTAGGGGACAGATAGATCAACGACTTCAGCTGCAAAGTGACGATTATTCCAACGAAGATAACAGAGTTGGTTGGGATTTTGAATGGCCCTAACTTAGTTTAGTGATAAAATTAATTGGAAAGTGTCACCACTCCAATATCTCTTAATGATAAAAACAAAAAAAAATGTTAAATTATTTTAAGTCCACCAATGATTATGAAGTGCCGCCTCCTGGATGTCATCGCTCGATCAACTCCCTTTTCCCACTAAGTGATTGCTTTGGGATTTTAGCGTATGATCTAGGCTATTTAATTTCGCACCGTAGAGTAAGATTCTTAATTACTAGCTCGAAAGTGTCGGCCACCTCGAGAATAGACATTTTTTAACTTTTATTAGCGGACGTGAATCAAATGGCCACTTTTTGAGAAAAATGTTAATTTAATTATCATCGTTATACGATTAAATGATATTTGTTTTGAAATTATATGGATGTCTATGAAATTTTTTAGAATTTTCTTGGGATTCTCTCCATCTAAATACTAAATTCTATAACATACAATTCCTTATGATTCCCCATACTTAATGTCATAAAGACTATAACCTCTAATGCCGTTATGTATATCATAATGTGGGTTAATTGTTTTATTTATGGTATTGTAACTCTTAGAAGGGTTTAGTGGTTATAAATAGAGTTGTAACACAAATGGTTGGATGTACATGAAACACACATGTGAATGAAATATGCTTCCTTGCTTCTTCACTCAATTTTTCTTCTACTATTCTCTTCTTCTACTCTCAAACTCTTTCATTTTATAACACGTTATCAGCACGAACTCTGTTAAGGGAGTATTTTCTTATGTTTGTCGTAACCTTTTTCTTCTATCTTTTTTATCGTATCTCTATATAATTTATCAATAATAATCTTAGCCATCATATGAAATTGAAGGTGTTACTTCTTACCGATTGTTTTATACATCGGGTTTCATGGCTATGATTGGAGATTATTGTTATTTTCTATTTTATTTTATCATCGTTATATTATTTATTTACATTTCCATTTGTTATACTCTCTTATTGTTTACATTTCATGTTGTTATATTATATTGTTTTATTTACACTTCATTTATTTATTTGATATTTATGTTTCACTATTTTAATTCTATTATTATTTACATTTATATATTAAATTGTTTCATTTTATTTACATTTTATTTATTTATGTTATTTATTTTATCCTTTCATTTTCTTTTATCATCATTTTGTTTATTTATTTTATGTTATTTATTTATTGTTCTTATAATTTACATTTCCTTATATTTTACTTTTAGTCGGTCGCTATTTATCATTTTTTGTTATTCATTTTCATTTCATTATCTTTTATTATGTTATTATTGTTATATTCACATCACTATAAGTAATATATATTATTTTATTGTTAACTTTATGCTATTTATTATTCTTGTTGTCATTGTTTATTATTTTTCTATTTTTCTGTTGCCCATATTTATTCATTCATATTGTGATATTTATACTTCTACATTTATACTTATTGCTTCATTTATATTACTGACACATGCTTCCTCTATATATAATTTATATTATTATATATAATTATACAATATATTTATATTATTGTTTATATTCAATTACAAATTTAAATTTATTGAATTTATTTCATTATAGTATTTTTTTTTAATTTAATGGTCAGCAGTCAAAATATTTCTGTAATTGTAATTGAATGACTTGAAGTCACATCACTTTTATAATGATTCTTTTATGGAAGAATACTGTGGGTACTAGTAAATGGCAAGAAAAAATTGTTCCATTTAAATAATCAAATTGCTATAAATATGAAAACCTTGAAGGCTTAATGTTCAAGTATCAAAGTTTAGTAGCTTTTAAAGATTTTATCTTTGGTCCAGAAGACCAATGCTTGGAGGAAGTAATGATATACTATTGAAATACAAAAAGATAATGATCATAATCATATTATTGGATAGATTGATAATTGAAAGTTAAGCCTTCTAATGGCATCAAAATTATGAGAAAATGTTACAATATGACCAGAAGTCATATAGAAAAATACATATCAATCTATTGGAAGAGGTTAAATTGGTTGGTTATGAAACCATAAATAACCATGAAATTTATATTGTTATATAATAATATATGTTAGTTCCTGAAAAACTATCCGTTACAAAATTGATATAGTTCCTGGAGAATTATGTTACAAAATTGATATAGTTCATGAAGAATTAGTTTAGTTCATGAAGAACTAATATAAAATTTTAATTTATGGGCGAAAAAAGGATTGATGATGAAAATTATGGCCCATAAATCTATATTAGAGTTTTGGTTCACTCAAAAGTCTAAAGATGATATCCCAATTGGATTGAAATCCAAAATTATATGGAAGTCATAAAGTAGAAAGATTTTCAAGTGAAATACACTGAATAAGAAAAACATATTTATATGACTCACACTTGAGGGGGGATCATTAGTTAATTCACATTATTCAAAATGATATTAAAAATAGTATATGTTGCATCTTATTTTGAAAGTCATGATTTTTTCTTTGATATTTTCGTTACAAAATTGAATTTATTGGAATAGAAGTTACTTATATCTACTCCATGTTAATGCACATGATTTGTTGATATTTTATTATATTTTTATTATAAAAATTAGATTTCTGCAGGTATACAAATAGATAGTGAAACTAAGATTTGATGCAATGATTTAGCATTTTCAAAAGAGATACTGGAGACTTGATGAATATGCTTTAAAAATATTACATGATGAAAATGTGCCATGCATAATTCAGCTAAAAGGGATATATGCTCTAAAAGGCATTGAAGATTATCTACTTGACAAGAATTCAGTATATTCTTTCAAGATAAAAAGATAAAGGGTGATGTAGTTATCAGGGAAAGTAAAAGTGATGATGTTATCATAAGGTAAGTAAAAGTGATACCATATCTAGGGGAAAAGATATTGATGTACTCTTTATTCCTTAACTAAGGTTTTGTTCCATTGGGTTTTCCTGGTAAGGTTTTTAACAATGCAGCTTCAATATATATTATGCATTCTTTTTCCTTCACTAGATTTTTGTTCAATTGGGTTTTTCCTACTAAGGTTTTAATGAGGCACAACATTTGTTTATGGACATCTAAAGGGTAGTGTTATGAAATTATATGGATGTCTATAAAACTCTTTGAATTTTTCTTAGGATTCTCTCCCTCTAAATGCTAAATTCCATAACCTCCAACTCCTTATGATTCCTCATGCTTAATGCCAAAAAGATTATAACGTCTGATGCCTTTATGTTGTATCATAATGTGGGTTAATTCTTATATTTATGGTATTGTAACTCTTGGAAGGATTTAGTAACTATAAATAGAGTTGTAACACAAAGGGTTGGATGTACATGAAACACACATGTGAATGAAATATGATTCCTTGCTTCCTCTCTCAATTTTTTCTTCTACTATTCTCTTCTTTTACTCTCAAACTCTTTCATTTTATAACAATATTAAAAAATATTTAAATATAGATTATTTAATATATTTATTTTTTATATTTTTAAATTTAATCATATTTTATCAATATTTAATATCAAAATCACCATTTTCCGTTAACTTAAATTAACGACATCAAAAAGTACAAGACTAAAAGTGCAATTTTTAAATTTAAGGGATCAAACTCAAACTTTACATAACTTAAAGAACCAACACTACTACAAAAGGTACTTTTTACGCCATATTTTTAACCCAATTGGTGCCCTATCTCAGGGGGCGTGTATGTGATGGGAGTAGAAAGTTAGGGCCTACGGCGCCCTATATCATGAAAGGCACTATATGTATCCTACAACGCCCTATATTTGAAGATAGGGCGTCGTTCGTAGGCTAGACCTACGGCGCTCTATATTTGAATATAGGGCGCTTAAGGTGTACCCTACGGTGCCCTATATACTAAATAGGGCGCATATGAATATTTTTTTAAAAAAATATTTTGTTCAATTTTATTTAACCCCTTTATTACATCTGAGTCAGTTTGTAGTAGGTAATTCTATTTTGTACACCAGATCAAGTCCAGACATAATAAACACATCAGAGTTTAAAACAAAAGTCATTGTGGCGGAGAAAAACAAAATTAATCAAGAGTTAGACATATATGTATATCTACCTAAGCCAAGTCCTTGTGGCAGCGAAACACAAAAGTCATTGTCTCATTTACTGAGCAAAGATCACTGTACATTTGTGGTAGAGAAACACAATTCATCAATCTAATTAACCCTATAAAAGTCGACATGAAGAGTTAGAACTATATATTCACCTTGAAGAAATAAATATTATTTACAAGTCAAGAAGACATTTAGCCAACAAATCTATGATCAAATCAATATCAGCAGCCAAGTAAGCATCGTCATTATAAAAAATCTACAAATTTAAAAACAATTATTAAACCAATTCAAATTCATCAAACTAAACGATTAACTCATCAATATTTGATAGATTACGTATTACCTCTTCTAAATCTCTAGTCAATCCACTCTGAATGATACTATAAATGTAACTGATGACATAATAGCCGCACTCAGTATTGCCTGATTGTCGAGGGCACTAAAGGTAAAAAATATATTGTTAAAACATATAAAGGGATAAAACGACTTTCAATGAAAGAACTTAAAGTCAAAGTACTTACTTTTGGATAAGACCACTGTGTGGTTCTATTTCTACTTTCACGTTTATCGCCCATAAATCGGTATGTCTTGAGTGCGCTGCAATTGAATTGACAATCGTTACATATGAAAACAACATATTTAACATCTTTAAAAGCAATAATTTACAAATGGAAAAACTTACGTATCAAAGACGTATTTTTGGTCGTCCCCTGCCTTTCTGCCAGCCAACGGATCAAACCAATACACAATATTCACGAGGGGGCAGAGAACACAAAGACTCTAATGATGACTACAACAGCACATATAAATGAAAATGAAGTTAGCAAACAAGTTAATTATTACCAATTCGGCTAAATGTGTTAAAGGGATAACTATAATTCCATACCTTTCAATTATTGGAGCTAGTTAACATAGCTTTGGATTAAATGTCTGCTTTTATTGTGTTCCCAACGTAATGCACTCTGTGTTCTAGATAATTATAACTCTTTGTTGTATTCACATGATATATAAATCCATACAAATCATCTCTAGAAACGTCGACGCGAATATTGTGGAAGGTTCTATTAAAGAGTTAAATAATAAAGGGGAATTATATAAAACCTAAAAAATGGCATCATCAATTGAAGATAGGAATATAAAAAACTTATAAGATTGCCTTCCATCAGATATTCTCTCATCACAATGCCATCTCAACTTCTGTGATTTTATTGTATTGGCAAACAAACGTTTAAACCGTGGTACTATTAAAAGATACCACAGTACTTTCAAAGGTTGCCTTTTAACTAGTTTATCACCACAATCACCACATTTCCTCACTTTGTATCCTGCAGTTTTACATTTCGGACACTCACTAAGATCTTCATACTCATTTCTGTATAGTATATAGTCATTAGGACAAGCATGTATCTTCTTGTCCTCTATACGCATTGTAATAAGATTTTCTTGGCTTCATACATACGATTTGGAAGTACATTGTTCTCTGGAAGCATATCACCCAACAACTGCAGCAACAATGTGAAACTAATGTCGGTCCACCCACAAGATGCCTTCAAGTTCATCAAATGCAATGTACCCGTCAAGCGTGTATGCTTACTCCCAGGGTACAAAAATGCATCCTACTTTTGCTAGTCGCATTTCTTTTAGCAAATTCAATAAACTCTTCCACACCATTCTCATATTCATCACTAGTTCTTAACGCATTCATCCAAGTACGATTCATTTATTAAACCCTAAGCCATTGTAAACAACATTCAAATTTAAAAAGACAAATCATAAAAGTGGGTTTATGGATGAATAATTGGATATTATCGAAACTCGTCTAATTTTGAAATGTAAAAAATTTAATAAAACAAATCATAAAAATTTAAAAAAACAAATTATAAAAATTTAATAAAACAAATCGTTACGTCCTCCAAGAGGAAAAGACAATATTTTTGAAAATATTAGCCACTCATTAATGAGATGGGCCCCACACAATGATCTAATATCAATCTATATATTATTTATTTAAAATTTTTATATTGTTACTTAACCATAATAAATAATAATATGTTTCACAACATATTGTCCCACACAAATTATTTGGAATGAACATTACAACAGAAACAACATCATGAGAGAAAGCATAAACCACTCAAAATGTCATAAAGTCCGTGAAAAAGGATCCATCGACTTAGAAAATTATAATATCATCAAAGTTACATCGGTGGACGAAAAAGTTAACTTTAGGGAAAAAAAGTTGAGAAGTAACAATTAAAGCCTATAAAAATAATAGTTTTCTTAAAAAAAATATTATTCATGAAAACATGCATAAAAGATAGACAGGACAATGGGGACATATGTGCAATATTTCATCAGCCATAAGATGATTTCCAGGGTATAGAGGCATCAAGATCAACCTTGTAAACATAAATCGATTCACAATTAGAGCCAACCAAAAAGTGACAAGGGTCACCCACAGGCAAAACAACAATCTTAATTCATAGCCAAGATGCCAACAGTTGATTAATCAGTTGCAGGTGATATCCATCTATTAATCAGTTTCAAGTCGTTTTATTATTTTCTCATCCAAGTTTTGGGTCATTCCAAATAAGCTTACCAAGAGATCAGAAAAATAAGAACAGAATTTTGTGCAGGATTAGTCTTGTCATAACCAAAACTAATGGTAGTCACACAACGATGAAGATTCCTACTAGAATCAAAATACAGCCTATAAAAGAAATTGGGTTACCCACAACATATATAGTTGCTAGTTGGTCATAAATGAATCCACTAATAAGATTATTATTGCGTTGGTGGAAAAAACAACATGCAGAACATGAGATGTCTTGGGGACCAATCAAAAAGCATAAAAAGTAAGGGTCATTGTGCAGGCAAAACAAACATCATTCACAGCCAAGAAGCTGCGTTCGTTTCGGATGACTCTTAGGTTTATGATAAAAAAAAAGAGTAATATCGTTTTCCATTTCTATACAAACAAGCTTCGTTAGTTTGGATGACTTACAACGACGGAGTGACGATGAAGACTGTGTACAGCGATGGAGACTACGCCAAAGACGATAGCGACGAAGCAGCGACGAGTCTGTAGTGGTGACAAAGCAGCGACGAAGACGGAGAGAGTGGGAGCAAAGTGCAGTGGCAACAAAGACAAAGACGAAGCAATGGTGACCGGACGAAGCAGCAATGAGTCTGCAATGGCGACGAAGCAGCGACGAAGACGGAGAGAGTGGGAGCAAAATGCAGTGGCGACGAAGACGGAGAGAGTGGCGACGAAGACAAAGCAGTGGCGACCGGGTGGGCATGCAACAGAAGACGGAGAGTTAGAGAAGCAGCGCGCGGGAGAAAGTGAAAGTGCGCCGAAGAAAGTGAAAGTGATAGATAAATGAAGATTGAAAAGAGAGGTAAAATGGCGCCTTTAGGCGCCTTATCTTTAATATAGGGCGCCTAAATCTCTAAGATAGGGCGCTTAAGGATCAAGTGGGCGCCTTTAGGCACCCTATCATACAGATAGAGCGCCTAAAGGCACGTAATCACTTCTTCTAATTTCAAAAAGGTCACTGCCTTCATTTTTACTCCCTTTTATAAAAGAAGGACGCGAATTTCAGTAGTAAAAATTATATTATGTAGTAGTGCAAATATATACTTTAAATGGGACCAAATTGATACATTCATTTTTTTCAATTAAACATTTAATTTTAGAGGATTTATCCGGATCACGAGTCCAAATCGAATCAGGTAAGATCCAAGGTGGCAATATTCTGCATCAAGTATTTAACATCACTACGTTCTCAAAACTCTAACTTAAGATTTTGGTTAAGCTGTTGCAACATTTTATCGGTTGAACCAAATGTTTGCTAGTCACTTAGGCTTTGTGTTTCGCCATAGTGTTATAAAGCACATTCATGTAAATCGAGCAAAACTAATCTCACATAATTATTCCTTAAATCACATCAAAAAATAATTTATACCGTTAATATGAATACACCGGAATGCTTATGTTGGATTTGGATCAAGTGGAAGTAGTTCTCATGAAGCTCCCAACGGCAAGCACACTCCTTTTCGTTCTTTTACTTTTTCTTCCGTTTGCAAACCCAATGACCAACTTCACAAGATATCCAGAACTTCTTTCGTCAAAAAATTAAAGGTTGATTGTAGTTAGATCTTCATAATTTTTTCTTCTTTTCATATAATTTTACTTTCGAATGTTTCTAATTGGGTAATTACTACATTCTTGTAGTTTCACCTAATTTTTAATTAGATCTTTGTAGTTTTTAAAATTTTATTTATTAATTTTATTTTATTGGAAATGATTTCATTTCTATATTAATAATTACATAATATTAAAAAATAATTAATATAATCATTTTTTTAATATTTTTAATTATAAAAATTATAATTTCAAAATAAATAATATGTGTTTAATTAAATTTCCAAACGAATATTGGAATAATATTATTTTATAATTTATTATTTATATAAGAAAGAATAAAAATTTATAAGGATCTAATTAAAAATCATGGAAAACTATAAGAAAATGTATAAAAGATGGTTGCATGACCTAATTAATCAGTTAAGCCATTAAAAGCAGAACCCAAGCGGCGTCGTGCCTGGTAGATGGGTGCAGTTCATATTTGAGTAATTGTAGGGAGTGCCATAGGCGTCACAAGGTCTGCAAAAGTACCTATCCCATTTTCATACTTCTATACCAAGATAACAAAGTCAAAGTCCATGTAAAATAATCACAACATTCTTCATGCATGGAATCTCAGAAAAGTGACTTGCCCGTATTGCTGCGACCTCCTTCCTTGAGTGGCAGCATCGCTGGTGATGCCGAAGGCGGGGAAAGACCTCTCGCCGCCGGTTCAAGGTATCCCACACCCTGGATGATAGGTTTACAGGATCATGGCGATGTGGATGGCGGGACAACGGCGACGGGGCAGGTGGACGAGAGGAGGAGGAGGAGACACGGCGGGTTTTTCTTTTTCTTTTTGTTTTGGAGGGGTGGGGGTTTGACACGAGAATTAATAACTTATTGCTTCTGAATGAACCGATCATCAATAAGATGGACATAACCATAATCTGGCTTTCAAATAAAGAAAAATGCGACCAGAATTGAACTATACATGGATGGAGAAACCTAGTTTTAGAATTTAAAAAAGAGAGTTTTGGACTATTCTAAGACATACTAGATATCATTTGAATACACAAGAAAAGGTAGATGAGAATACCCAAAGTGGCTGAAGCAATCTTTTCCCCTAGTGACAGAATATAACATTATTCAATGGTAGGAGTGGTTGTCTCAGTCTGGGCTGGGGACGACGCATATAGGCATATGTTGCACGAAGGTTATTGAGCAGCTTAAAAAAGCCTCCCATGAATAATAGAATAATAAAGATGGACCACCATGGCAGATGCAGAATCAAAGATACTAACATGGCAACAGCCAGAGAGCCAAAAGTTGACATGAGCACTTCAAGCTGAGAAGCAAAACCAGGGAACATGAACTTAGCTGGTAGAGCGAAGTAGTATGCGACCGAACATGCCACAGAAACCATGAAAGCCAGAGGATGAAGCTCAAATGGTGAGGGGCTTGTCCCTGAGCTTTGAAGGAAGCTGAGTAAAACTGGAATCAAGGGAGCGAAGATCAAGTTGGAGGAAAAGGATTCCTGCGAGAAATTGAAGATATTGATATTGAACAAGAACACAGAGCAAGGAACTCGTCTTCCTGAATAAAAGCCATCATCGG
>JANTPZ010102299.1:0-12024 GCA_025593235.1 Vachellia pachyceras
AGAGGGAAAGCTGGGGAGCGATTTGCCGTGAGAAACTCACTAGCTGAAGCTGTAGTTGAAGGCACTGGAGACCATTGTTGCGAGTACATGACTGGTGGTTGTGTGGTTGTCCTTGGAAAGTGAGTAATGTTTCATCATCTAAACTTTACTCACCCCTTCCTCTTTCTTTTTCGTGATTAGTGAATTGAATGAATCGACCTGAAATTACTGAGACTATTGCTTGTCTGAACTCCTTGGCAGAGTGGGTAGAAATGTGGCTGCTGGAATGACTGGAGGGTTGGCTTACATTCTTGATGAGGACAATACTCTCATCCCCAAGGTGTGTGCCAAAGACCCATTTTTAGTAAAAATATGCTGTTGTTCTTTCATCCTTTTGACCATTTATCAATATAAATGCTCACAGGTAAACAGAGAAATTGTAAAAATCCAACGGGTATCAGCGCCTGTAGGGCAGATGCAGCTGAAGACCCTTATTGAAGCCCATGTTGTAAGACCCATGTCTATACTACTGCATGAAACCTATGCATGTTTAAAACAGCTAAGCATCTGAATTTATTTTCTTCTCTAGTGTTGTGTGAGCATTGTTGTGGAGACTAATTGGAGTGTGTGTGTGTGTGTGAAAAGGAGAGAACTGGGAGTAGCAAAGGCGCGGCTATCCTGAAAGAGTGGGACAAGTACTTGCCATTATTTTGGCAGCTGGTTCCACCAAGTGAAGAAGACACCCCAGAGGCTAATGCCAAGTACGACACAAGTTCTGCGGAGCAGATCACTTTGCAGTCTGCTTAGGAACACAATCCCAGCTTTACTTTGGGTCCAGTCCCCAACCTCCATCAAATGGAGCCACAGTGCATGAATTGCTGACGTGTCTCATGGAGAACAAATTATTCCAAAGCCCATTCATGGGATTAATTTATCCCACAGAGCCATAGATCAGCTCTACCTCACTTTGGTTGCAGTTGGAATTGATTGCCCCATTCTCTCTGCATTCGTACCCTTTGTATAGAAGCGAAGGCGCTTGTACCAGAAATTGTAAATGAAAAGGCACTCGATTTTAATTATCTTCCTTCTTTCTTGGACTGCCCAAATAAATTAATGGATTGCTCTTCCCAGCCATCTTTTAGCTCGTTTTACTCTTTACATTCAGATATATCCAATGAGATGAAGTTGTTTCTGCATACTGCTTGGATTTAGTTAGGACTAGTCTACGTCTCTACGATATTGAGAGAGTTGTTCGTCTATTTTCTGCCTTTGTAGTTTCGAAAATTGTTAACTGCTTCCTCCGCATAAGTTTGGGCCGATCCAGCCGCTAGCGACGCAGTTGACAAACGATACATTTTTCAAAAATACTGGATTGTCTCAAAACCATGGTAATGAGAGATCATAACCCAAATAAAATGAAGGAGGATCACTATTTTAAAGCTGATTTATACTTTGTGGTTGGGTAATGGTTTTGAAGTAATACAATGTTAGCAGGCAGCATTCTCACATTTTAATTATCTAGAGATTCAAATGATTACTTTTCTATTTTTTAAGGAACTTGCTAAGAGTGGTGTTGGAAGAGTTAGGTTGCATAGGATGGATGAATGGTGAATGTGCATGCATTAGGTAATTGTTGGAATTATCAATGTTTTTATTATTTAAATTTTGCCAACAGCGTTATTAGGTAATTGTTGGTATACAAACAGGCAATGTATGAGCAGCGCCCCCCCCCCCCCAAAAAAAGAAAAAGAAAACAAAGGTTCGCAGCAAGAGAGGAAGACAAAAGACAATAAAATTGTATTTATGATGATGACGATGATGGGAAAAGGCAAAGGGGTAGTGGCCGTTTGGTGGTCCAATGCGGTTGTGGCTTGCTTCTTTTTAAAACGTGAAAAAAAGGGGATAGGGTGTCATAGGCATAGCGGTCATTTTGCTCAGAAAAATTCAAGGTTGGTTTGGATGTTAGGTTTGAAACCTAGGTTTCACAGATTCCGAGGTAAAACCTAGGTTTTGAAATGTGATTTATGTTTGGGAAGTTACAGCTTTTACAGATTTCGAGGTAAAAAAGTAAGAAAAAGTGGGTATGAAAGAGAAAAGTAAGAAAGAGAAAGAGAGAAAAAGTAAGAAAGAGTAATAAAAAGAGTATGAAAGAGAAAACCTAGGTTTCAAAACCTTATAACCAAACGAACCCTCAGCCACTGTGAGTGCTTTCCCTCCCTCCTTTATTCCCACCCTTTTCTATTCCATACCAAGCTCCTGGACCATGCTTTTGCACCCAACACAACCCATGAACCTCTCGAGTATGCCTCCCTCTTGTACAATAACCGAAACACCCCCCACCCCAAAAAAAAAATAAATCAAACGGAGGAGGAAAATCGCCGGAATTAATGAGTCGGCGCTAATTAATGGGTTCTTTTTTTATTATTATTATTATGATTATTACGTAGAGATTGTAGATACAGATACAGAAACAGATGAATCTACTTTTGCTTATATGTCGCCCACGGTTCGCTCGCTCCATCGCTCTTCTTCATTTCCTTTCCTTTCCTTGGAAAACAAAACAATGCATCCTGATGTAACTTGTTCCCTCGACGTGCCCTTTTGTCGGCGTTGAAAATCTCTTCCCCCAACACACCAACTTCCAAACTCACAAAAGCAAGCATTTTAAATTTCTTATATCGGAACAACCAAAGTCAGTTGGCTTACTACTCCCTTCTTCCTTGGGCCTCCTCGTTCTCAGACTTTGTTCTTTATTCAATTCTTCATCCGCCTGTAACCGTACTCTCCAAACTCCTCCTTCGTACTTGTTTCTCTTTGCTTTTCTTCCATCCTACGCTTGTCTATTTAATGCAATTCCTTAGCTTCGCAATTTAACTTTTGAATATTCTAATCTATATGGAATTCGCCAGATTAACAGGTTTTCTTCTCATAAAACTACATACATTGCTCTGCTATATACGGCTACCAGCCCTATCACATTGCTCAGACACATGAGAATTAATGAGCTATTCTGCGGTGGAATCGAAGAGATGAGAGACTAATATGAAATTGCACTGAAACCGCCATTATTTACATTCTTAGCCCAAAAGAACCAAAAAAAGAAACAAAACAAAACCGGGCAGTTCCTAAGACATTCCACAATGACACGAAAAATTAGAAGACCAGGATCAAAATCGTATCTTGTCATCTTGTGCATGCAAGGTGGCTTGAGTCTCGAGAGAGAGAGTTGTATCAGATATGAGGATTGATCACATCAGGGTAAGGTGAACGGGAGAAGGCGAGGCTTACCAGCAACGACATTATGAGAAGAGGCACCAACATCAGTATCATCGGCGGCGGAGGTAACGGTGGCAGCAGCAGCGGCATAACCAGCAGCGCGATGCCCAGAACCGCCAAAGTTATCGTCCCTTTCAACCCAAACAGATTACCCTTGTGCATTTTCTGGTGTCAGAGGCTTTAATATGCTCATAAAGATAAACAAACGGAGAGAGCATAGCAGAAGAAAGAGGAGGAGGAAAGAGCTGAAGCGTGTTTCAGGAAGAGAGAAGAGGAAGCGGAAGAGAGGTTAATAGAATCTGATGGGAGGATTCATCTGTAAATGGAGGCGTTGTCTTCATTCGACCAACCATTGACTTCGATTCAACCACAACGGACACGCTACACCATATCTTCTCAGGCCATTATGAAATCCATCAGGGCCATTTTGGTAATTACAAGAATGGTCATTATATCCTCATTTGGATTTCTCTTCCAAAATTCAGTTCGCTATCGTCGAAAGTAAAATATATTGGCGTTTTATTATAGACAAAAAAGGAGAGGGAAAAAAAGAGAGAGATTCATTCATCTTTTTCGCACATTGAATGTAGACTGCATCATCATTTTCTAATAGCATTTTCCTCGTTGAGGTTAAAACTTTGCGTGCCCAATTGTATTTCCCCCCCCCCCTTTTTTCTAGTTTAGTATTTTAGACACTCTAGTCTTTGAATTCCATTTTCATTTCTCTTCGCTCAATGAAATTTTTTATTTTACATGTTTACAATATAACTTTAGGGCTCGTTTGGAAGTCCTTTTGAAAATAACTTTTACAGATTTTGAGATAAAACTTAGGTTTTGGAGAATATTTTTTACAAATTTTGAGGTAAACCCTATGTTTTGAAAAAAGTGATTGTGTTTGATGAGTTTTGGCTTTTACAGATTCCGATGCAAAAGGTAAGTAGAAAAAATGGAAGAGAAAGAAAGAGAGAGTATGAAAGAGAAAATTTATTAGGAGAGATGGTGCGATTTGACAAGAAAATAGCATTTTCAAAACCTAGGTTTCAAATCGAAGTTTTGTATCCAAAATAGCTTTTCCGAAACATGTGAGTACTTGAACAAAACTTAAGTTTAGAGTTAAAATTTAGATTTTGAAGAGTGAAATCAAACAAGCTCTTAATCAGTATTCACTACCCACAGCTTAATTTTTAGAGCTGTCAAAATGTGAGATGACTCTTTTAAGTAATAACCTTATGCTCATTTGATCAGTTGAGTTGAACATTGCTTTGGAATTTTTTTTGCCAAAGTTTACTTGTGCGTTATGTGAGATGACTCGTTTAACCCGCAATAGTATTGAAATAAAATTAAACTCTTTGGATTCATAACTATTATTGACTGACATTTAAATTAAAAATATTAAAAACCCTGAGAATAATTAAGAGAATAGTCTCTGATGGTTCTGTGAGATGTCTTTCCATGAGACCTGTTTACATTTTGAATGATATGATTAAGAACATATTTACTTTACCTTCTTTGTGTGTATATATGGATTGATGATTTGATTTGTTATGATGTAAGCATTGATATAATGTGCAGAATAAAATATATATCATGCAATATTAAAATAAATGCCGGTCCACCGGCCTTAAAAAAATATACGGATGAAACTCATATTACACACTTATCTTACATGTTGTGAATCATGTTGGAAAAGTAGTTTTTACCGCAAATCTAAATGGGTACTGTATGCATGTTATGGTCCACATTTTCATATTAATGACTATTTTTAAAGAATATAAAGAGAATTTTAAATCATGATATTTGATTTGATATGTTGCTAATCTGGTCCATATATAACTTTTTCATTTTTCAAACAAAGCGTTATCATAAAATCTATAAATATGTCAACGATATCTCATGCTTGCTTTTGTTTTTATTTTTATTTTTATTTTTAGATTATCACATTTAACTCACTAAACCTATTTTAAAAGCTCTGCCTTTTTACATGTAAAGTTTATCTAAGGATTTTGATCTAGCTACAAATGCAAGTTTTCATTCCCACTCTTATTTTGTAGATTGATTTTTTTTATAACACCTCTATTTATTGACGCATTTTTTTTATCGATGCACATTAAATTTTAATCATTAAATGGCAGATATATTTTTTTAAAAAAATATCTTTTTTTGTTTGCCTCTGCTGACTAGTGAAGAGGATTTTATACTTAAAATTGAAGAGAATGTTAATTATCTTGGAAGCAAAGCAACTTGAAATTTACTCCAAAAGAAAATTCTTAAGACAAAATTTACTCTAAAATAATTCAAAACTTGTTAGGACAAAATTTCAGAATTTTTAGTATTGACTTTTAAATGAACATACAAAACTGATGTCAAATCAGGATAAATATAAAATACTCTTATGAGTTGCTTATTAATTAAAATAGATTGGTTGTTAAGTTAAGACGTAACATGCTTATGAACTATATATCCCACGCATTTAACATGAGATCAACGTAATGAGGTGGCCAAATCTCACTAGTACTTGTTTGGGAACATCGTTTTCCCAACGATATATGCAAGCCAAGATAAAATTATCTCGAAATCTGTAAAAACCATATCGAAATTTATAAAAGTCATATCGAAATCTTTAAAACCATCTTAAAATTCATAAAATACCTCAGAATCTGTAAACTCCCTTCTCTCAACGGAATTCCCAAACACAAATATATTGTTCTGTCAACGCAATCAATTCTTCAAGATCATACCTATATCATCTCTCTCTCTCTCTCTCTCTCTCTCTCGTGCCTTAATCCAAATTGAACTTTCTTTCTTCTATTCTCAACCTTTTCGGCCCCAAAAAGTTTATTAAGTGTATTTGCCCTCATTTTCGACAAAATCTCTTAATTAATCCATTCAAAACTAAAGTGCTGCCACCCCCAATACCCAATCATGCATTTCACAATTTCAGCCCACGGTTTTCTTATATTCACAGCTTTCCTAGCTAATTATAGATATTAATTAAATGTTAATTAGACATTATTTTTTATAATATAAGTTAACCAGAATAGAACTGCTCACCTTCATGCAAATCAACGTTTTAAGAATGAGCATTGACTATTATACATAATCTGTCTGTGCTTTTCTAAATCGAAGTCACTGTCAAAAATAGTAAAGCAAAGAAAAAAAACTTTCTCTAAACAACATCAATCACTAAAATAAATTGAGGGCATATTATTGGGTCCGTTTGGGAAAGCAGTAGAAAAATACTTTTACACAAGTCGATGTAAATATGTGGAGGAGATTATCTCAATTTGCGAAAAAACACTGTTGAACGTGTTTTTGGGGAGTCCAGAAGCTCCTCCAAAACACAACCATTATTTTTAAAAAATATCATAATTTTCATTAGTTGTCAAATTAATGACACCTGAAAGGAATGTTGTCTTAGAGGATATTATGAATTTTCGTCTTTTATTTACTGGTTTAGATGTACGTAGTAGTACTCAATCCTTCTTCATAATAAGTATTTGTCAATCTATTTTCTTTAATTTGCCGCCTTTGATATTGCATTTATGATACACTTCATCTTTCATGATTAATGCAAGGTAAGAGAATGAAATTGGTATTGTGAACTGTGTTCCCATTTATACAGTTCAATTGCTGCCCCTTATAGCACACATTGAATCTTAGCTCTTGTTCTCTCTAATCTATTGTCGTTTTGGGCACAGATAGATTTGTTAGCGGGAAAACTTGCTGTAGCTCATAAGCCACATAAGCGTCGTTTTGTATTGCTGTGTATTTTTCTTCATTTGGCATATAAAATATTATAGTGCACATATTTTTGCTTCAACAACTTTGAATTATTCATACTGCCCAGTCGTGGAGGTAGAAGCGGAGTGATATCTCCCAGTTATGGCAGAAGTCTCGGTATCATCTCCTGATGAACTGTAAGCCATTGTCGCATATGATTTCTTTGGGTAGATTGAACCGAAGATGTCCATCCCCCACTTCATGAAGGGTCATGCTAGCGGTAGGATGTGTAAAAAAAAGTGTCTATAACGTGAGATACAATAGGAATAAATAAGTTGTTTTCTCCCTCTTGTCGCAAAGTCCAGTCTATCTAACAGTCTCTAAAATTTAGGGATGGTGAACGCTGGATCTATGGATCTACCAAAATCTGGAGGATGCTGAAGAATGATATGATTAGAAAGTCTTCACATGTCTTCTCACTATCTAACCATTACACTTTCAATTAAACTATGTCTTCCCATGTGCCTCCGGACTGGGTCTCAGACTATTCTAGTCCAAAGTCATTTTTTAACCATACAATATATATACAAGAGTACTATGTGACTTCCAGAAAATTAGGTATATATGAGTACTATGTGATTTATTTTGCACCCACTCATTTACTAATTTTAAACCCATTGAATTTTTACCCAAATTCTTTTCAAAAAATATTAAGAATAAGTCTTACACATTTTCTCAAAAAATAGTTTACACCTCTGAGTCAGTCTCTTAAGCCCACTATATCATAATCTCCCAAAAGCCTATTAAAGTACTGAAGCCAATTTAGTTGGTCTTTGAATACAGGTGTCATGACAATGAAGAGCACCATTATTTAGTTTGAGGTCATTTTCTAAATACCAATTATAAAAGGACGTACTGAAGCCAATATAGTTGGTCTCTGAGTAGAGATGTCACGATAATGAAGAGCACCATTAGTTAGTTTGAGGTCATTTTCTAAATACCAATTATAGAAGGACCTGACTCAGATACGTACGTTGTACTATTTTAATTCAGCAAATAATTAATTATTGCCTCCGATCCTTATTATAAGAGTCAATTGATTTTTCGATGATAAAAGTTAAATAAATCATTTAATTATAACAAACTTTCTGAAATATTTATATGTATCATTAGATTATGTATCAGTTTACAAGTTAGACAACTTAATTTAGAAAAAAATAATAGATAGATAGATCAGTTAATTTATTTAATTAATATCTCTAAAAAAGTTAATTAATTCTTATATTAAAAAGTTTTATATTAAGAAGCGGGCAGTAATTAAAAACACATGAGGTGATTCTAGAATCTATGACTCCTATTGGGAGAGTGCCCACCTTCACCTACCACTACGTACTCCTACATTATTAATTTAGTGATTCATCATGGATTAGGTTTCCAGATGAAACCCACACAGACTTTAGCGATCTCTGTGTTTGGTCTCACCATAAATTGCAATTCTTAACTGTGATCACACAAAGGCCTGAACAGCATTAATTAATTTGCTCTATAAAAAGGAATATAGTAATAATGTAAAGCAAGAGAGAGGAGCCATTTGGTTTTAGGTCATTTTCCAAAGCGATTATGGAATTATTGTTACTATTATTACAGCTTTACTGCAACTACATACTACCATTTTAATTAAAATTCTGAAATGGTCTCACAACCAACCCAACCATTTTTAAATTCTAACAGCCCACCTTGGCCCTCCTCATTCTTATCATCTACCAGCTTCGGTCACTTCAATTCATGTGCCTCCCTCCCTCCCTTGTATGGCAAATTATCAGCAAATTGATCTATGTATCCTTTTCCCCCTCTCTCTGTTACTTTTTGGCCTGAAATGCTGTTTCTTCTCCTTCCTGAAGAGTTAGGATCTGAGATTTTATTAGGATGAGTGCCGAAATTAAAAAGTGTGTGTAGTATAAAGTTTGCATAGAAGGTGAAAAATATATAACATATATGATTCAGAGAAATATTTCAAAAACTTATAGGGAAATGTGGCTTCTATATCATACTTCTCTTCATCTACCCTCTTTTATTATTATTTTAAAGAGATGAACACAAAAGGTTTGAGATTGTAAGCGAGATTGAATTTAGAACCTCCCATTTATAAAGTAGTTTTCATCTACAAGGCTGTTGACCCTCCATTCCTCTACCACTTCTTCTAGCAGTAGTTTCAACAGCTATTTCAAAATATTGAGAAAAGAAACTGTTAAAATAAGCATTGGAAGAGCCTTTGGAAATTAACTATAAAATTTTTGTTAATTTCTATGAAACATATCTTACACTGAAGAACTTGAGGGTTGCTCTTATAACTATACCCTAAAAGAGAGCAATTAGTAGCATCTGCTATATATGTATATATATTCTGGTGGGTTAGTAATAACGGTTGAAATTTACACGAATACAATAGCATGCGAGGGGTTATAACGTTAAAAATCACTTTATATATATGTCATAAATTCAGGGAGGAATATATATGTAATGATAGACCGCAGCTATTTTATTTTTTATTATTATATTTAAAATAGATAATTAATTAAAAGACAGAAGTATCAAGTTCATCATAATCTCATTGGAAAATAAACCAAGTGTCATTGAAAACCCTATGGCAGGAATCTTATAGCAAGTTGCTCTATATAGCTATAGCTTCACTTGTTCACTACTTGTCTCCAAATTCTTTGATCGCTAAATTAAGACTATTTATTAGCGCTTGTTTGGGAAGCCATTCTTCCCAACGGTGCACGTAAGTCGAGACAAAACCATCTCGAAATCTGTAAAAACCATCTTGAAATCCATAAAAACCATCTTGAAATCCGTAAAACCATCTCGAAATTCCCAAAATGCCTCGAAATCTGTAAAATCCATTTTTCCAACGGAGTTCCCAAACAAGCACTTAATCAATTAATCAATCCGAGTGGCCCCATAAAAGTGAAGCTAGATTGGTCCAAACTATACAAGATTTTAGTAGAGACAAGTTGTGGACTTCATGGTCAAGCTTTAAAATCAAAGAAGATATTATTTTATAATTATGCTATTTGAATCGAGTATCAACCATAATGCCATGAAAAGATTCGATCCAAAGCATAAAAATAATATTTTTTTTAATTATATGTTGTAATTAATGACGTTACAGCTATATAGGGTGGCCTCATGGGATTAAAAGCAGCCTGGAGACACGTCCATGTGATCTAAATCAAAACCTGCTAAGGTTTTATTAATTAATTATTATTCGATAAAACAATCGGCTTACCAAATTTGGGCAAAAAAAAAAAATCGGCTTACCAAATCTATCAGCATGACTTTTAAAAAGCCGTACGCATGCATGTTAACTAAATTCTTTAAGCATTCTTGTTTTATTAATTATCAAATGGCCGTAGCTCTAGCTGGAAGCAAGTTGAGTCGTAAGGATTCAACATTACTTAAATAATTTAAAGGCCGTGAGACTACTTCTGTACTGGAAAAAAAGAAAGAAAGAAAAACCTCCCAAATTAGGCTTGATCATTCAACCCAAATCTGGATTGTTATTTAATAGTATCAAATACTAAACAATTCATTGTAAAAATAAATAATTAAATGCATTTTATATATAATTTTATTTCGCGATATTGTATATATGATAAATAATATCAGCAACGAATTATTTCCAGCTGTACAATATAAGTAAAACTAACGATAATATAGTATAAATAAAATCCCATTTGATGTAAGAAGATACGGGCATTTCCTTTACTAATCCGCTACTTCAATTTTTTTAATATATATAATTTGATTGTTTAGTCATTAAGGCGGTCTGATATCATTCTATAATAGCTTTTTGAGAGAGAAATTAAAACGAAGACAGAACATTAAACTTTGTGATGATTTCTAAAAATAGTGATACGAAATAATAATTTTGTGTTCTTCAAGGTCAAGGGGACAACAATTAAGGTTAAGGGACAGACTTAGAGCTTTTGCCCAACAATCTATGAACTACTATGAGAATATTCATCTTTTGATATTTTGTTTTTCACCAATAAGAAAGGAAGCTAGCTAGAGACGATGAATATATATATATATAGACATTGATTTATAAAGTGCAAATTGCAGTTAAAAAGAGAGATCAGTGAAGCAAGTTTTGAACAAATTCAAGTTTTATTTAATTATTTAATCATTGAATTGCCAGCAAGAAGTGAGAAAGATGCATGGAAGGGAGGATGATGAAGTACACCACCCAGAGGCCAGAGACACTGCCTTCTGAATATTTTAATATAACTGGTTCATACACACACACAGACAGGGTGGCTGTGTATGTGCCCACACGTATGAATATATATATATATATATATATTCCACAAGAGGTAAAGTCTAGTACGTACTAGGTATACATGTCTTGTTCTTATCGAAGAACAGCCTCAAGCTGCTGGTCAAGTTGTTGGAATATTCATACATATTTTGAGAATGGTTTTAGCAGAGAGGTGGATTCATGCACCTAGAACCACGAGACTTCCCCTTTTAATATATATATATAACACTCCTCGTGAATATATATAAATATATTCATGCACCTACCTCTGCGTGCAGTCAGCATGAAGAAGTAAACAATGCTTCCATTTACAAATATAATATAATATTCTACAATATCATCATTTATTTTGTGCGTGTATGTGTGATAACATTTACAACTTTCCAGTGATCAGATACATAAAAGGAAAACAAGCAATTTTTTTTTTTAAAGAAGGCTATTGTGCTGTTTATAATGATGTAATCCCTCTTTGTACAAGCATTGTATTGTAAATCGTAGGTTTATGTAAATCGAAATAAAACTTATTAAATAGAGTTATTTTATATGTCCGTAAATCATGTTGAAAAAGTATGTTCCACCGTTAATCCATATAAGAACTATATCTTAATTAACTCAATCTTAACACATATCACTCTCATATCTACTATAACTCAATCTTAACCCATCCTCACGTTTTAATGATGGTTAATTCATTCAATATGCCTTAAATTTAGTGCTGGTAAAGCGGG
>JANTPZ010102302.1:0-23256 GCA_025593235.1 Vachellia pachyceras
GCTAACTCTAGTTTCAAGTAAAATCAATATATCCACCTGTCTTCCTCTAAGAAGGTCCCTGATAAATTTGCATTGTCCTGCTAAAGTGATTGAAATCACAATGATGATGATTGTATTATTGAATTTTTTTTATTAATATAATGTCATATCTCATTGCGCTTTACTGAATTTGTTGTTAGCTTTTCAATCTTGACAGATTTTTGCCAGGATGGTATACCTTTTTTTTTTTGGTAAACCAGGATGGTATACCTTTATGAGAGAAGAAATTTTGCACATTAGTTGGATTGGTACCATGGCAGAAGATAGTTGATGCCCAGAATTTGGGGAGCTGCTATAGCAATATGTTTAATTGGAATGATTCAGCTGTTGAAGAAGCATTTCAAAATACCAAAAAACAATGTTGGGCAAAAGATTAATAGCCTCCCTTGTGATATTTCTCGTCCTCATTCCAACACTTACATTGATCAAATAGATTGGAGTCCTTGTATTGATCCTAAGCTGATAAAGGATATTTTCCTTCCTGATTCCAACACTTGCATTGATCAAGTTTTTATCCTGACTTACAACTTATAGTTTCTTAAAGGATTTGGACTCTATTGTCAACATTGTTCATAGTTGTTGAGTTACCATTACACATTAACTTTTTTTGTTACAATATTAAATGTAATTTTGTTATGACTCAATGTTGGGGCCAGTTATATAGATACATTGTATTGATGTTGATTAAAATGTGATATCTTTTTTAAATACAATGAAATGAAATCTACCCGTGCATCGCGCGGGGAAGCAAATTCTAGTTATTATATATATTGATAGGCTTTTTGTATGAAATTATAAAAAAAGACATAGAGTTATGTAATAATTATATTAAGACAAAATATAATTTCTATTTTTGTTTAAAATGTAAATATCACATTCTTGTTAATGTTTGATGTTTCCAGCGTGCATAAAGCTAACAGGCAGGTACTTACAACAGATTCTCCAACCCATAGTTTTACTTTCATAATCAATTGTGTATAAAAAGTGCGTATTTGACAACTATTTTCCTAAATCATGGTTTTCTCTTTTATATTTTTGAGTTAATTATATACTTTAAATTCTTATTTTTGATAGAAATGCAAAGACGTTAAACTTGTAGAAAAAATTATTTTTATTTTTTCAAAAAAATATAAACTTTTACATCTTTTACTTGGGTTTTGTTTTGTTAAATGTAGCATGTAGGGGAGGGGGTGTTAGGGGTTTTGATTGATTGGAGAGGAGGGGAGAGAATGGGAGATAAGTATAAGTTTACAAATATACCTTTTCTTTACCTAAATTTTTCCTTAAGCATAGGCGTTGTTGAGGAATATGAGAAACTAAATATTGAAGATTGAAGAAGATACGGAGGAATGCAACTAAGAAGAAGAAGAATTACAGTACCATATGCCAATTAAAATATAAATATCTTAGCCAATACCTTGTAGTCTAGTGGTATGATATATCTCAAATAGAATGTCACAGGTTCGATCGCGTTATTGTAACCTCAAACCATTATCACCTACCCTTTAAATAAAAAAACATATAAATATCTTAATTAAACTTGACCAAAAGCTTGGAGTACATTATGTAAATATAAAAATCATACCAGTTCATGTTATGATAACTCATCAACGTAACAACTCATCCATCAAACTATGTGCATTATCTATCTATATACAGTTAGCCATAATTATACTTTATATATTAGTCTAATCATGTTTATAAGTTACTTTTAGCATGTTGCCTACAAATTAAGAAAAATCTAAAGTTTCATTAACTCTATCTCAAAATTCAACAGCGTTTCAATTCCATCTCTATTTGATTTACATGAGAACAAAATTAATATGATGACAAATCAAATGAAGTGCTAAATTATATATTTATATGGAAAAAAGTAACGAGGCAACTTGTAAAATTTGGATGTAATTTTCTAGATAAGTAGCCAAGTGCCCATATTTGAATGAGTATTGCAATTTCCACGTCCGGCACCTTCAGGGGTATGGTCCGATAAATTCGTTGATGATTCGGGTCTTAATCTGGTGGCTTCAAGCGATTTCCGTTTGCTTCTAGATAGCCTGCACCGAAAACTAAACCAGATAACCAGATACATGTCTAATTTGCGCGAAAACTAAACGACCACGATCTGTTTGGTAAAACGGTGGAGCAGTATTTATGAGTTTATTCACATAAGTCGAGGCAAATATGTGGAGGAGATTGTCTCGTTTTACAGAAAAACACTGTTAAACGTGCTTATGGGTATAAGTATCTTGTTGCCAAACAAGGCCCACATGTACATTCGCCGCCAAGAGGGGTTGACACGTGGATTTACTTCCCTCGTCTGTGACCGATGCCCACCATACACCTGTCCAATGTTCTTGCTTGCAAACATGCTGATGCCACTGAATTTGAATGCCCTCAAAAAATCATCACTCTTATCCGAAGAAAGGGGTTGCAGCTAGCAGTATTGAAAAAAAAAGAAGAAGAAAGTAATTTGAGGGATCGATCGATCATTCTTCGCCCAAATCTTCATATCTCTTGTCTCTATTGCAATCTACATCATCATCCATGTCTTCCCCATGGGATCGATCGATCGATCGATCATTCTTGGCGGTCTCTTCTTCATCTTCCTCTGGACCCGAATTGAGTGTCAAATACGATGTCTGCTTAACTTTCTTCAGAGGTATTGAACACGGTTTAGGAACATTTCTTGAGAAGTGTTTAAGTGATGCTGGATTCGAAATTTTCGTCACTGGCTTCGACAAGACTTGCACATGGGAGATGATACGAAGGTGTAGGATTGTGGTTGTGGTAATCACACCAGAGTTCGTTAGGGACGAATCCTGTATTAAACGACTGATGAATATAGTGTCGGGTCCTAAAACGGTTTTGCCTTTCTTCTATGGACTGACCCAGAACGAAGTTCTTTTGGAGTTTCCGATTCATGTGAGTAATCATTTGGGAGGCCTTTTTGGGGAATATGGCGATGAACTTGCAGCTCAACTTGGTTCCCTACTCTGTGGCTTCAGACTGTCGGATGAACTGGGGTAACATAACTAATTGGCTCGTACGTTAATTCCGCTTTGTGATCTTTTATCTTTGTTTTTTTTTTTAACATGCCTGCGGGGAAAATCTGTGACTCCCAATTAGTCAATTGGGCGTTAGGCAATAACTTTCAATCAAACTCTTCTTGCCATCTTTCCTGAATTTTTTTAATTTCCTTCAATCGTTAGAAAGATTTTCCTTAATTACACTTTAACCGAAAACTTTCTGAGATTACACGCTTGTTTTTTTTTCTCTAGTTAAAAATAGTCTGTGTTTTTGTTTTAATAAGTTGTTTTTTAAAAACAAAAAAGCATAATTTTGTTTTTAAAAATCTAAAAAACAAAAACAATTTTTAATTTTTTTTTGTTTTTGTTTTTGCGTTTCTGAGTTTTTGTTCTGCACTCAAATGACTTTGTTCTCTATGTAATAACTTGAGTTTTCATCAAAACTTCATTATCTTTTAAATGTAATTGATTTTTTTAAAAAAATCATCCAAACTCATTATAAAAAAATCATTCAAGTAGTTTTTTTTAATCTGTTCTGAAAAACAGTTTGATAAAAAAAATTTAAAAACAAGAAAACAGAAACAAACAAACCCTATATGTCTCCCAGCATAACTTTTCATTCATGAAATTCTCTTTATTAACATTTCTTGAGGCCCTCAAATATAGCTTACAAGCCCTTCCCCAACTTAAAATATTCCTGACTCGTTTTCTGGTTCCAAATACTATTTTTGTAATTTCATGATATTAATTTACACTTAAGTATCCTGAATTTTCATTAATTACAATTTGTGATTTAGTCACTCAAAATAATGATGCTTTAGCCCCAGGAAAAGTTTTAATTTGTGATTTAGTCCTTGGGAATCATTCCAATATTCTATCCTTTCAAGCACTTCCAGGACTCTGGCTCATCTAAGCTCGCTAGCCCACTTAATTAAGCTTATTTTTGAGCTTTCAGACTCAATTCAAGCTACACATATATGACACCACGCCGACACACCGTGCTGGGGCAATAGCTCCGTCAACTTCCTAATTTATTATTCACGTGCTCCAAATTTTTAACATAACAGTGCGTGCTGGGCTTTCAGGTTAGTGTATAGCAGATTACAATACTAATCAAGGAAGAATCCATCGCAGTTATTTCAGTAACAAATTTCGCACTTGTTAATGCATTTGGCTGACACTTCTTTATATATGTGATTATATAATATATCTTTTTTTTTCGTGATACATGAATCCATTAATTTTAATCTAATTCTAATTTGCCACAGTGACCAAGAAGCAGTCAGTAATCTTATTGCAAATTCCATATCACAAGTTGGTGTTCAACCTCGTGTGAAAGAATTGCTTCATAGATTGGGCTTGGTGCGCCTACAAGGGACTGATACAATCATAATCGGAATTTGGGGGGTTGGAGGTATTGGTAAAACCACCATCGCCAGATCTATTCATGATACAATTGGAGGCCTTTTTAATTGCAGAAGTTTCCTTGCTAATATCAAGGATGTATGGGAGAAAAAAAATGGTCAAGTTCTTCTACAAAAGCAACTTCTTTCAGACGTTCAAGTGAATGATATGAAGCAAGGACCTTACAGAAAAGCCCTCATTGTACTGGATGATGTAAATGAGGTAGGCCAACTCACTCAACTGTGTGGAAATAGAGAGCAGTTTGGTAAAGGGAGTTTGATTTTTATTACAACAAGAAATAAGGGCTTGTTTGATGACTTTATTGACATGTCATATGAAGTGGAAAAATTGGGCAACCATGAGTCTTTTCAGCTTTTTGCTTGGCATGCATTTAAAAACTTTACCCCAACAAATGATTTTGTGAATCTTTCACGGAAAATAATCACTTTATGTGATGGGCTACCTTTGATTCTTGAAGTTATAGGCTCTCTTTTGCATAATAAGACAAAATCAAAGTGGGAAAAAGTGTTGAATAAATTGAAAAATGTCCCAACAGGCCAAATACAACATAAGCTTAAGATAAGCATTGACTTTTTAGCTGCTTCAGAAAGGAAATTATTTCGTGATATAGCACGCTTTCATGTGAGTCGGAGTAAAAGTGATGTGACACAGTTGTTCAAGGGCTCAGGATTCCCTATAGAAATGGGAATGCAAGTACTCATCGAGCATAGGCTTGTAAAAGTGGTCAATGACAAGATTCATATGCATGATTTGCTACAAGAGATAGGGAGGGAAATAACTACAAACAAGTCAAAGTTCACATATAACTATGATGTGTTCTTAAGTTTTAGAGGTGAGGATACACGGAAATCATTTGCTACTCATCTTTATATAGCTCTAAAACAAGTAGGAGTTGTGGCATTCATGGATGAAGAAGGGATTGCAAGGGGAGAACATATTTCAGATTCATTACTTCGTGCAATTGAATCCTCAAGAATTTCTATCATTATATTTTCAAAGAATTACGCTGGCTCTAGCTGGTGTTTGCAAGAATTAGAGAAAGTCATGGAGTGTTACAAAACAACTTCTCAAGAGGTTTTCCCTATATTTTATGATGTGCAACCATCTGAAGTTCGTAAACAACAAAATACCTTTGGAAAAGCACTGCGACGGTTTATAATGAGACCCTCCAGTAGTAAAGGTAAGAAATTGACAAGCAATTTGAAGAGAGTCCTTACTGAGGCTGCCAACTTATCAGGGTGGGATATGCAAAACTATAGGTAATGTTATTTTACTTTACTTTTTATTTGAATGGTCAAATTCCTTAAGTTTTTTTCCCTATATATGTGTTGAATTCCTTAATTTTGTTTGCAAGATGGGTAGATTCATGATTAAGATGCTTTTACGTACTTACCTCCCTATAATTAAAGACCAAAGAAACATTAAATAAACAGAGAAAACTAGCTCACACATTTGCGCTGAGCTTTTTCATTTTTGGGAATTTTTTAATGTATATTGTAAGAAAGAATGGGTAGCATTAAATTGATGGAAATAGATTCAACCATTCATACTGTAACATAGTTGTTAATATCCAGAATATATGAAATTAAAACGTTATCCTAATATCTGTTCCATAAACAAAAGATGCTGGTATACTATACATGTGTTTGTCGATGTTACTAGAAAGATTAGCTGAAAAGAATTGAGGATCAGAAATGTATTTCACCAAGCCACCTAAAACTAGTTTAGTGATGCAAGGTGTGAGTAGAGGTTCATGACTTCAAGCCTCCAAGTCTATAAAAGAAAATGTATTTAATTAATATAGCTACGTGAAGCTAGTTTAGATAATA
This sequence comes from Vachellia pachyceras, assembly GCA_025593235.1. NCBI lineage: Eukaryota > Viridiplantae > Streptophyta > Magnoliopsida > Fabales > Fabaceae > Vachellia > Vachellia pachyceras. The sequence continues at coordinate 6,320 of JANTPZ010102302.1, forward strand.
AAAACAAGGTAAGGTGTAAGTAAAGGTTGATGATCACTCAAAAACGGCCAATGAAACAAAAAAGAATTATTTAACCAAGTCACTAGTTGAATGGTTATTGATTTCTTAAAATCATGGTAGTTGGTAAAACTCACTTCTTTTTTCTTTAGTTAGCTAGGTCATAATAGTTGAACTGATGCTCCAGCTGTCTTGAATGAAATAAAACGGAAGTTCTAATCAATGACGGTCTACTGAAAATAGAAGGAAATAATGATGCACTAGCAGCAAAAATGAGTCCTTTTCCGAAGTGCTATGTATATTTCAAGATTTGGCTAACTGTCTATCATTTTGTTGCTATTTTAGTTTTGTACCATGCATTCTAATGATTAATGGCAGAACTCTATTCATCGTCTACTTTCTTCTTGTTGCCAGAACTGAGGCTGAGTTACTTGATGACGTGGTTAAAACTATCACAATGAGGATAGACAATAGCAAATACATGTTTGTTGCTCACCATCCAGTGGGTTTGGAATCTCGTGTGCAAGACATCATCGAATTGTTAAGTAGTGAATCTGTTGGGATATGGGCCACCCTTGATGGATTAGGCCCAAGTCCATGGGCTAGGTCAAATGCGTAAACCTAAACCCTAGTGGGAAGTTATAAGAGGGGGGAAGTGGCTCCCCAAAGGCGGCAGACACAACATACAGAGAAAACAAGTTTTCTCCCTTCCCTTTTCTCTTAGAGAGAATCCTCTCATCTCCTCTCCTCTTGCCTTCGGTGCTTTTGCTGTGTCTCATATTCGGATTCATACTTGTGATTCGTATTCCGCGTGGGTATCTGCAGATTCATAATTCGGCATCTCCAGGTACGCCCGAAATCCTTCAGAATCAAATGAGATTATCATAGTAGGCATTTGGGGGATGGGAGGGATTGGCAAGACAACGATGGCCAAAGCAATTTACAATGAAATGAGCCGACATTTTGTGGAGAAGTGTTTCCTAGCAAATATTAGAGAAGAATGGAAGAAAGATAATGGTCAAGTCTGTTTGCAGGAGCAACTTCTTTCTAACATCTTAAAAACAAAAAGGATCAATCTACAAAATGCAGAAATGAGAAAATCTCTAATAGAAAAGATTCTCCGTCAAAAAAGAGTATTTCTTATATTAGATGATGTGAACCATGAGGACCAACTAAAAGCTTTATGTGGGAGTCGTGAATGGTTTGGCCAAGGTAGTAGAATAATTATCACTACTAGAGATGAACGTTTACTTCAGATCAGTCAAGTGGATAAAGTATTTAATGTGAGGGTAATGGATAATAATGAATCTATTGAGCTTTTCAGTTGGCATGCATTTAAGCTTGAGCTTCCTGAAAGAAACTTCATTGAACTTTCAAGAAGGGTAGTATCATATTGTAGAGGGTTGCCACTTGCTCTTGAAATCCTTGGTTCATGTTTATTTGATAGGGAAATGCATTATTGGGAAAGAACTTTGAATAAGTTGAAACAAATTCCTAATGATAAAATACATGACATTCTAAGGATAAGTTTTGATGGTTTGAGTGACCATATAGAGCAAGAGTTATTCCTAGATATATGTTGTTTTTTTATTGGGAAGGAGAGAAACTATGCTACTCAAATATTAGATGGTTGTGGACTTCATGCTAAAATTGGAATCACCCATCTAATTGAGCGAAGCCTTGTAAAAGTTGTAAAATTTGGAAATAAAAATATACTTGGAATGCATGACTTGCTGCGTGATATGGGAAGAGAAATCATTCGTGAGCAATCACCAAAGGAGCCAGAGAAGCGTACAAGATTATGGTTTCACGATGATGTGTTGAATGTGTTAGAAAACAACATTGTAAGAATGTTTCCCAATGACTTGTTTGTGCAATTTACTAATTTTCTTCTTTTAAATCTTAACACTTGTTCCTTCGTCATTCATTCTGCATTGCATAAGTTGCTGACTATGGTATACCATTGTTGTTGTTTTTGCCCTCTTTTCTTATTTCATAGGGAACAATGGCAATTGAGGGATTGTCCTTAAGCATGCCAAGAAACAATTCAATATCCTTGAGTACAAAGGCATTTAGCAAGATGAAGAGGCTTCGTCTACTCAACTTTGATCATGTACAACTTAAGGGAGCCAACTGTTATCTATCAAAAGAATTGAGATGGCTTTCTTGGCATAACTTTCCCTTAGAAAGCTTGCCAACGCACTTCAATCTAGAAAAGACAGTTGTGATTGACTTAAGGTGGAGTAATCTCACAAAAGTATGGGAGAAAAACCAGGTAGTTGCAACTAACTGTTGGAATTAAACTATAGTAACAGAAATATTTGTATTATTTTTCAAAATAGCTTATTGTTACTGTCCATTATGATTTTGATTTGAAATAATGTCTTTGCATAGGTGCTGGAATGGTTGAAAATTCTAAATTTAAGTCATTCTCATTGCCTGCTAGAAACACCTGAGTTTTCAAACATGCCGCATCTTGAGAAGTTAATACTTAAAGATTGCCCCCGTTTGTCGATGATTCACCCTTCCATTGGAAATCTTAGACATCTTATTCTTTTGAATTTAAAAAATTGCAATGACCTAGAGCATCTTCCAAGAGGTGTATATGACTTGACATGTTTGAGAACTCTCAATCTTTCGGGTTGTTCCAAGATTGAAAGGTTGGATGAAGACATTGAGAAAATGGAGTCCTTAATGACTTTGGTGGCAAATGGAACTGCTATAACACATGTACCCCACTCAATAGTGAGATTGAAGAACATTCAAAATGTTTCGTTATGTGGCTATGAAGGATTGTCTCGTGATGTATTTCCTTCTCTTATTTTGTCATGGATGCACCCAACAAGTCATTCAAAGTCACTGTTTCAATCATTTGGGATTATGCCATCATTAATTAGGTGTCTGTCACATCCTTTGTTTGCCAAAATTCATGAATTGTTCAAAACAAAACCAAGATGTTCTCAAGCTTCATGTCAAAAGACTCCAGAATCGATTGGCTTTCGTGAAAAAGTTCACGAGGAAAGGTTAGAAGCATTCAGGAGTTGTATCACTATTTATGCAGGGGAGTTCAGCGAAGTTATTGATTCACTTTTAAAGAGCATTTCACAGGTTATTCTCTTTATCTCTCGACTACGTATGACCATTGTATAGTTTGTTTTTGTTTTTGGAAGAACGCTCTTTTCATACATGTTTAAGGGTGAGTGCTAATATCATTTGTATTTAAATACCTATCTATGTAAATTCCTTTTTGTCTATATGGTTAACTGGTCCTTTTTAATGTTTATGATCTAGGGATGCAGTGAAAAAGGGTTTGGAGTTAATTCTCTTCCTGGAGATAATTATCCTCATTGGCAGAATTTTAAAGGTGAAGGATCTTCAGTATTCTTTGAAGTTCCTCAAATTATTGGCAAAAGCTTGAAAGGATTGATTCTATGCATAATCTATTTGTCTTCTCAAGACAACATGACATCATTTGTATATCCAGTTGGTTTCTTAGTATCAAACCATACAAAGGCTACCATTAAATTGTACCAGAAAGATGCAGCAATAACTTCAAATGATGAAGATAATTGGCAAGACATGATTTATAATTTGGAGCCTGGTAACAGAGTGGAGGTTATAGTCATTTTTGCTTGTGAATTAAGAGTGAAAAATACACTTGTCTATCTGGTGTACGATGAAGATGTTAGTAAGAGAATCATGTATTAAATATCTCCAAGTACAGATTTGTATAGATAATGTTGCATAGGTGGTATTGGTTGTGAAAGTAAGTGGAGATATTATCTTCTTTTTGCCGTTACGAAGTAAGTTTATCTGTAAATAAAGAAACAGAGATAAATAGAGCATCATATGACATTGTATAAAGAGCAATTACCTTATTCTAGCTATATTCAATGTGCATGTCCAAGTCATTGGTTGGTGCCGTGTTAGATGACTCAGGTATGTTCTGCAGTTGGGACCTAGTTTTAAGCGAGTTGGAATTGGAATTTAGGGATGGCACTATAAATACAACTCATTAACTAATGGACAAAAACAGTGGTGGGGATGACAAGGATTGATTTTGGCAGGATGAAGATATTGAATTTGTTCTTCATGTACATGCAAATTCTTCTAAGAATAACTAAACAAACGTACAGATCAGAGATGATAATAAGGTTGTAAATTGATAAAAACTTCATTAATTTGAACTAATTACTATGAAATTGATGCAAACTAATACTGGGTCTGTTTGGGAAAGCAGTAGAGAAGTATTTTTACGCAAACTGAGGTAAAAATATGTGGAGGAGATTGTCTCGTTTTACGGAAAAACACTGTTGAACGTACTTATAGACTTCTGAGAAGCTTTGTCAAACGGAGCCACTATACCCATCAAACGAATACAAAAAAAAAAAAAAAGCAGTCTGATATACATACGAAAGATGAACACAACCTACCTCAATTTCAAAAGAGCCAAAAGCCTAAATGTTCATTGGAAAAATCAAGTGCTCTTCATGAAAACCATACTAGGACCAGCCAAGAAAAAACAAATGGAAAAAGGCAATGAGGGTTGATGGGCATATTATTGGTGTAACTATCACCTGCCATGGAGGTAATATTAGCCCACTTAGTATTAACAAAGGGGTTAGGAGAAGTAATTGTATTGCTAGAATTGTTGGGAGTGATTATAATTGATTATGGCAGCATTAAAATCTTGGGTCCACTGTTAATGTACTCAAATGCTCCCCACAACTCCTTCAACTCAGATATCCGGTATATGCAAATGCTTGCAAGAGTAACTAAGCAGATTTGCAAAATTGTGATGATAATACGCTTCTAAACTGATAAAACCTTAATTAATTTGAATTTCATATAAAATTCAAGCAAAATAGTATAATCATTTTTGGATCTGTTTGGGAACGTGGTGGAGAAGTGCTTTTACCATTTACGAGTTAAATGTGTGAAGGAGATTATCTCATTTTGTGGAAAAAATACTGTCTAACATACGTTTGGCTTTTTTTCAAACTTGATTCCAATCAGGGCCATTATCACGTGCTGGCTGGGAAGCTGATGAAGATTTAAGCGGAGGTGACAAAATGAGGGGATGCAACAAAATGAAAAACCAAAAGTGTTAAGTCGTTACCCATATACTGATTTCACTAATTCTAAGATTAGTTTTTTTTATTCTCATTCTTAGGAGCATTCATTACGTTTGGAACGTAGTCCCTTCGATTAAGAAGTATGCTCATTCTTAAGGGTATTTCTTCACTTTATTTGGTTATTTTCATACTATATTTTATTTTTTTTCTAGAAAGAGTAGGGGAAATCACACCATATTATCTGTAAAAGAAAGCCATAAAACAATATAATCAATAACAACCATGGATATATCTGAGTTTTGACTCTGAAATTAACACACAAGTGTTTAGCCAAACAGTCAATTTTACTAATACTCAACAAAGTTAACAGCTGAAGCCAAGAAACTAAAGAACCTCACCTATATCTGTAATGAGCACCAGTCCTTAGGAGAACTACAGCCTAGCAATGCTAGCTGTTGGAGTTGTGGAACTTAAGGCCTTAAAAGACCCTCAAGGATCCCAACGGAAGACTTGTTACACAACCACAACATAAAACGAAGAAAAAAAAAACCAGAGTAATGGAGAGCAGCCAGATTGCACTTGCTGCCAATTCCACATCAGAGCTCATTTATTCTAAGCCAAACGACTCCTGCTACCTCTAGCATCATTAGCTGAAACAAATCTCCTAGCTTCCCTTCGAGTCTGCCTTTTTCGTGACAGCACCAGAACAAATCTGAGCAGTCAACCAATATCACAGCCTTAGAATCTTGCAATGCTTTCAACAAACAGTAGCCTTATTCATTAAAAGTACTTCAGCCATGAAAGTTGAATTAGCTTTTACTTTCTCATGAGCAAATCCCCACAACAAAAGAGAAAAATTCATAGAAAACGTTGCAGCCAAAAATGGAAGTTGGTTTTGAAATTTCAAATCTTCATTGCCTTTATCTTGGTCCGATGGACTGGCATGCCTCCTCCTCCTTATCCTCCTCACATTTATGTTTGGTGCCACTTAAATTTGTAGTTTCAGATGTTGAAGGTTTCTTCTGATCATCAAAGGACTCTTTATATATCAAGTAGCTTGCTGTTTTCTTGACAGTGAATCCATTCCCAAAAACAGCTATCATCACCTCCACTTGATCATTAGGTTCTAGATTTGATAAAATTTCCTTCCTTTCTGCTTCTTCCAGCGATTTTAGTGTGTCTTCGTTGTAGAGAAAAGTGGCTTTCTTTGCATAATTTATGATCATTGAGCTAATTATACAACATTCACATTATCCAAGTCTCTTGAAGCGCAATACACACAACAAATAGCCATCCCTTTTAAATGATCATGAGCATTGACTAGAGGCACTTTAAATTTTACAGAAACTCCTTCACCATTGATTGTTAGCCAATAGGGATAGTAGTCACCAGGTAGTACACAATAATAACTATAATTTGTAAGATTCTACCCCTGCACAATAACAGAAACACAATCTTTAATTTACTATATAATATGAACATAGAAATATTTATTTGTTTTTTTCAAAAGAACCCAATGAGAGAGAACCTGTGATGAAACCCTCCCTGAAAGTGTAAAAAAGACGTGAGAATTCTTTCCAAATTGAATTAAAAGATGTCCCAAGCAGTTTTCAATCCTTGAGATGTCGATAAAAATTTGGTACACAAGGAATTAGGAATCTCCAATCCATCTTCCAACAAAATGCTTTGTTGCTTTGGTACACTATGCCGGTTGAAGGACCATGGATACCTTTTAGCATATCCCACAAAATTTATGATGGTATGCCCGCATGTGTTGGAATGAGAGAAAATGGATTATTTGTTGGGGAAATCCAAGACCGGTAGAGATAAGGAACCACGTGATGTGACAATCCTTCATAACCACAAAACCATGTATAGATATAAAATGCTATTTAATCTCACCAAAGAAAAGGGCACTTGTTTTATTGTGGGAGCAATTAGAGTTGTCAAAGATTCCATTTGCTCAATGTCTTCCTCTAGCTTTTCAATCATCACACAACCAGAAAGAATGAGAGATTTTAAGCATTTTAATCTATAAATGCTTTTTGGAAGACTATGAAGGCCAATACAATCCTCCAAATCTAGGAGAAGTTGATCAAGAAGCCCAATAGAATGAAGTATAATTGACAAGCTTGGGCAATCTTTGAGAATCAACTTTTCAAGATTTGGAAGTTTTGAAAATTCAGGAGTTTGCACCAAGTATGAATAGTAGCTGAGATTGGGGATTTTTAACATCTCCAATAACTACAACGAAAACATTTAATTTCAAAGGGGAATAAGATGAGCATATTTGAAGCTAATACCAAAATAATAAAGTTTTTGGGCAATTATAATTTAATTTTTTAAGTCTTTATTTTTTTAAAAAAATCATTGCAGTTAATATAAAATTTAAAATAAAAACAATCTCTTAACTATTATTTTTCAAAAAATAATTTTTTTAAGAAAACATCATTTTAAAAAAAATCAAATATGGAACTTCTAAATCAAATCTGAACGAGCTAGCTCTAATGAACTCTTCCAACTAAGCATTTAATGCTTAGCATGCTTAGCTCTCCTAACATACACACACTTTCTGTATTAAAATGTACGTGCATCCATATATGTAAAAACCTTTTTGGTCTTTTTTATATATATGTGGGGCTCATTTATAAGCAAAAACCAGCAAACTATCAAAATTTATTGGTCTTTTTTAATGCAATTTCCTTAGTCTTTATTATGAGCAAATGTTAACCAATTTTAACTGCAATTATTTTTTTTTTGCCAACAATTTTAAGTGCAAGTTTACAATTTTGCCACTCATCTAAAGTAAGTATTTGTGAATCCGTTGGAAGATAGATTTTACGCAACCCAAAATAAATATGTGAAAGAAGTTTTATCTTAACTTATGTGTAATGTGATTTAAGAATTGTTCCAAAATAAGCACAAAATTTGAGACAAGTGAACTTTTTCAAATCATGGCACTAAATACCGTCGCTACTTAAAGGGGAATATTTTAGAACAAATTTTTAAACATAATTAAAAGGAGTGACTAACTTTCTTAAGACCCTGAACATTTTTCACTAATAAGCGTGTGTTAAATATTGAATAACTTTGCTCCTTTTATCATAAAAATCATAACTTTCTAATTTTATCTTTATTCAATATACATTATATTATATAGGAATTAAATCAATACAATAATAGATGAATGATAAATTAAAATTATACATTTATATAGAAATATTTAATGAAATCGTTTATAAATAAAGTTAAAAATTCCTTCTCTATGCCTTTTAAATTAAACCAGAGAAGGATACTACGTACTATAACGCAGCCTTATTAATCCACTAATCAATTAAATACATAACAATAAAATCGGCGTGGCTGCATATCATCCACCGTTCAGTTGGCCTAAAAAAGAACCTCCGCCGCTCAAATTAAAACATTATGGTCTATATTTAATGTTAATTCATTCTTCTATTTAAGATTTTTATTTGAAAAAAATAAAAATTTAATATAAAAAATGTATTCCTTTTGTTTTAAATCAAAGTATTTAAAAACAACCTCCGCCGCTCAAATTAAAAAATGATAAAATCATTTTTGCAGTGTGTAGGTTTAGGGGTAGAATGATCATTTCATTGTCTCACAAAGAGAAAGACACGCGTTACTGCAATACAATTGCCATTATGAATATTTTAGAATAATCGATGATTTATTTTTTATATAAAGGTACTTTTGAGTCTCAAAGCATGATTTGAGAAAAAAAGTTGTCAAATAGCCACTTTTTGTATAAAGTGTGAATTTGAAAAAATTGTGAAGAAGTATTTACACAATTTACATGTTAAATATATAAATGAGATCATCTCACATGAAAATATTATTTAACCTCCACCCAAACACACCAAAATTGCTTCAGGAACAAAAATTATGATTTGGGTTGGAGTGTCAATGTGTCAGCTTTATGCACGTTGGAATTATGAAACACCCAAAATACCCTTTGCTCTCATCTAGTATATTGAAAAAGGATAGAGATTAGGTTTGTTAAATCCATTATTGCATTTGGCGTACTGAAAAAGATTTTCATGGAATCAGACTAAATTTGAACAAGAATGGACGTCAGAATTTTAATGTTTAAGATTATATTTAGGTAAAGTAGCATTTTTACTACGGAAGTATATATGTTTGAACACTGAATATCCAGAAGTTTTTTAGAGATGAAATTCGCCACAAAAGTTTATAAATGCAGCATTTTTTATTTAGAGAAACGGATTTTTAACGGACGTTTGTTTTCATTCCAATGAGGTATATTTTATTCGAATAAAGGCATCGACTTCAACATATGCGATCTAGATATTACCTATCCTTGAGGTATATGTCATGTACGTTCATTCAAATGAATATTAAAGATTTTAAAACTCATTTTAAAATTTCATTTGAATAAATTGAAGACGATATATTTCATTAGAATGAGAAAACCATTCATTCAAATGAGTTTATAAATCAAATATCAAGTCAACTTCAAATAACCGTAACTTCTTTGTTTCATTTCCAAATTTAATAAATGATATATCGTTAGAGAGCCCTTTCAGCCTATTTTCAAATAAATTAATTTAATAAACGAGCTGCAACACATTATGCATTTTAAGTTTGTTGTGCTTGTCAAAGGTTAAAATGCTTCGATCCACAACGACACTTATCCCAATGCTGGCATTGCATCCATGGCCATGCAACTTTTGTATCACATCATTCTTGTCTTGCCCAATGTAAAATAAAATTATATTTAGAAAAAGACTCAAAACTAAGGTATGGTGCCTTGAATATATCAGAAGGGAGATCCGTTCTTAGTTTCATCAATGCCGACTCCCATCCTCTCAGTGAATTCCAAGCCAAAAAAGAGCTAGCGGGACTTGCTTCTTTAAATGCTTGAACCAAGGAATTCACAGCATCAAGCGCAACAAGCATTTTAGTACCTTAAGCTCTTTCCTCACATTCTGCTGCTTGAACCTCATCTACTATTACACTTGTTATTGCTGAACAAAGTTTTCCTTTTTAATAAACTTTGCCTTTCCTCTCCCATTGTTCCCTGACATTTGAAAGAAAGCATATAGACTCGAACTCATACTGCATGTGACAAATGATTTCGGCAAGAGTTGTTTCGCCTATGTGAATTAATCACATTTTGTCAAGTGAATTTGTATCATTTTGGGGGAATTTTGGTCATATTGTTGGTTTTTATTAGGTTCAAATGCATTAAATATGATTAATGGAAATTATGTGAAATTAAATTTAATTAAGGTTAAATGATCATATTTTTAATCATTTTATTAAATGATTGATTTTAAGACATTTGATGCTACTCAAGATCAATTTTTGTTATAGATATCTTTAAAAGAAGTTGGGTATTCTATTCTTCTACATCAAACCCAATCACTAAGCCCATTATTCTATTTCTCATTCAATTTCCTTTCGGTCGTGGGCCACATAGAAAAGAAAAAAAAGAAAAAGAGGCAACACACACATAATGGTGGTCCCTATTCTCGTACAACGAAGCCACCTCCTGAGGGCTCTCCCTTTTGATTTCCTTGATCCAATTAATTGACGCCGCCACCTGCTCTTCAATCAATCATTCTTCAATTGACCTTTATCTCATGGTAAATGCATGTCAGCCCGCCACCAGCCCGTGAGGTCAACTTTTTATTTTTTATAAAAAATAAAAAATAAATTCTTTTTCTTTTTTTTATCCAGTTTTTTATAAGATTGTATATTTATGATATTCTCTTTTAAATTCTATAAATAAGTGTTCAATAATTTCCTAAAAATAGAATTTAATATTATTTTTTAAAAAATATTAGGATGAAAAAAAGTAAAAAATACATAAAACCTATATATTTTTTTTAAAAAAAATAAAAAAACGGGTCAAGCGGGCTAACCAGCCCACCCGCGGGCTCAGCCCGTCTAACCCACGGGTTCAAGGTGGTGGGCTGACGGGTTGGGTCCGCCGCATTACCGGCTCTATCTCATGGTGGCCTGGAGCTTTATTGGATTAAGCCCATTCATTCTTCTTTCAAACCTCACCAGCCGCCACTTCATCCATTTTCCCCCCAAAAATCCATCAACTCCAAGCGGTGCAACACACAATTCACGCATAATCATCCATTTTGATGCACACACCCACAGAACCATGCGGCCACATCCATTTGAAAGGCAATTTCATTGAATCTTTAATTCCTCTCTAGGACTAGGGATCGAAACCACATCACAGCGCCGCCCATACACCCATTCATTCAGGCCGCCAAGCTTCATTCCATATCGTGACAATGCCAATTTCAAATTTTCAGGGGAATTAATTCCTCAATAATGAGTGGTTAATTGCATTGTCCAACGACGATGATAAAGCTAACTGGAGTCTTTAAGAAATTAGGGAGTTCTCTAAATTTTTATTTTACTTTTCAATTTTTGTATGTGCAAATTGTAATTATAGGTTGCTAGAAGTTATGATTTGTATGTAAGAAAGAGAATTATTATCGGTTGATGTAATTTGGATTGTGATACTTGTGTTAGTTTGGTATTTTGGATTGTGATTGGTCTATAGCTCTATTGTTATTCAATTGCTTTCCTCTATTCTCTTGAAATCAATTAATTTGCTAGGTTTCTAGGAATTAGTTGGAGGTAAAGAGGATCTTTTATAAATCTAACACGAGTTAAGCATTAAGATATTCTTAATTGATTAATTGAGTCTAGGTTTAGATTATTTTAAAACGTTAGGAATATTGATTAGTAAGGGGTCTTTGCTAGTCCTTGTGCTTAGTTAAAAAGAGATCTCAATATTGAAATTGGGTGAGGAAGTTAGTGGATTCAATTACCTAGAACATTCATTTTATAGAATTTAAATACAATTTTTTGTTTAATTAGATAGTAAAAACTCACTTAATACTACTTGGTTAATTTGTTATTTTCACTAGATTACTTAGTAATTAGACATAGGCTCCGCGTAGAGATCGACTTAGGTTAGTTGTCATATATTGTATTTAACTTAGTTTTTAATTTGATAGCCCAACGACAAGGCTAATCACTATGCCACCCATTCCCCATATCCTTATGAGAATACATCTTCTTTTTTTTTTTTGGTGAAAAGAAGGCCTCAAGCCCATTACAACCTCACAGATCTAAAGCTAGGCAAACCTAATCTATCATTCTCCAGAATCTGCAAAACTTCAACAGGCGAAGCATCCCAGATCATCGTATGGTTCCTCAGCTCACAGCTCATCGCAGCAACTCTATCAGCACATTGATTCCCCTCTCTGAACACATGGTGGATCTCGACAGTCCAATTCCTCAACAGTAAGTTTTCTAATTTTCTCTGAAGATGCGAGTACCCTATCAGCGTATGCTTCTTCACACACGCTTGAACAATCTGTTTAGCATCACTCTCTGCTCTAATTTGTTTAAATCCCAGCCCCCAGCATAACTCAAGCCCTTCAATCAGATCAATCAACTCAGTTTCCATCGCATCTCTTCCTGGAAGCTGAATTGTCAAGCCTCTAATCCACTCCCCACAATCCCCTCTGATAACCACACCACAACCTCTTTTTCCATTTCCTTCACTCCACCCATCAGAGTTAAGTTTAACCCAATTCTTCGGCGGAATTTTCCAAAGGACCATGATCTGTTCCTCCCTAGCAATACTAAACAGATCATTCATCATCCTCGTTCTACAGCAATCCAGAATTTGTCTTACCATTTGTGGAGCATTAGAAGGCACTTCAAAGCTCTCAGAATGAGTCTCACCATTCCTGCATTTCCAAATAAACTAGCACATAATAACGAATAGTTCAGACCATTTTCCTTTCTCAAAATCCTCTCTATTGTCCCATAAATTAAGATCAATCCAGTCATTCCACATAGAACCAAAAAATTCAATTCTATTATGTTCAGGAACCAATCTCCTCCAGACCTGAGTAGCGTACGGACAATCTCTCAACGCATGTAAATGGTCTTCTGTGTACAGGTTGCATATGGAGCATAAGCTGTTGCCTTCATCCCATCTACTGGTTGTTTCTTTCGTTGCTAGCCTCTTGTGGAGCATTTGCCAAGCGAACACCTTGACACGCTCCGGGATCCTCAGATGCCATAGTTTCTTCCACGCAGGTAACATATTTCTTCCCTGTAAAGCTTGCTTATTTTGGTAGGCAGAATGAGTACTAAACTCCCCGTCTTTAGTTAATTTCCAAATAAAATCCTCCCCAGTATTGTTAAAATTGGCATAGTCCTCTCTGAACCCATTTTGTTCCAATTCCGTCTTTGCCTCTACATTCACCATAAAATTGTCCCATTTCTTAGCAAGCTCTTTCCATAGCCTTGAGTCTCTCTCTTTGACAACTAACCGTCCATGCATATTCCTCCCTCTTCCATATTTACCATTTAAGACCTGGACCCATAGATCATTAGGCTTAGTATGAAGTCTCCACAATATCTTATCAAGAAACGCCTCATTCATACTTCTCAGGTTCATAATCCCTACACCACCATCTTTCCCAAGATAAAGCGTGCCATTTACGATTATTATCTTCCTCTCCCCAAACAAATCTTCGGCATTCTTTTTCAATCATCAACAATTCCTTGTGGAATTCTGTCATGCTGCATAGTATATAGCACCATAGGACTCACCACTGACTTAACTAGCGTGATCCTTCCAGCCATTGACAGACTGGACGCCTTCCATCCCTAGAGTCTTTTCCTTACACGCTCTACTATCATCTTATAATTATCTTTCCTTCTTTTAGGAAAACAAATTTTTACTCCTAAGTATCTCCCCATGTCTTCCACTTCCTTAAAGTTGCTGATTTTGCAAATTTCCTTCCTCATGCACTTAGCCGCATTAGGAGAGAAACATATGTTTGTCTTCTCCTGACTCACGCGAAGCCCAGACATCTTTTCAAAATCCTGTAAACAATTCAAAACAACATCTAATTGGTCAAAGTTAGCTTCAGTAATGAGCACTAGGTCGTCCGCGAACATCATATGAGAAATAATAGGGCCCTTACGGCCAGCTCTCATCCCTTTCCACTGTCTCTCTCTCACTCTATCTAGAATCATATGGGTGAGTTTTTCCATGCCAATAACAAAAAAATAGGGGGAAACAGGATCCCCTTGTCTAAGACCTCTCGATGTTTTGAATCCACGAAGTTTCTTCCCATGCCATAGAATATTAGTCTCTTCACAGTTAACACACCACATTAAAATTCTGATCATCTCCTTAGGGCAATTCATCTCAGTCAACACTCTCTCCAAATAATTCCAGTTCAACCTATCATAAGCTTTTTCCAAATCCACCTTAATAGCCATAAATCCTTTCTTTCCTTTTTTCCTTCTCATAGAAGGCAACATTTCTTTCACTATAATGATATTGTCATGGATATTACGCCCAGGGACAAAATTGACCTGAAAAGGAGAGATCAGTTTAGGAATAAGAACTTTCATCCTTCTCACAATAATCTTAGCCAAACATTTATACACTACATTGCATAAAGAGATAGGCCTAAATTGGTTGACTTTTTGCACAATATCCACCTTGGGAATCAAGGTAATAAGGGTCTTGTTCACACCTTTAATTTTTTCAGCATCATGCCACATCTCCTTTATAGACTTACACACACTCTTTCCCACCACATTCCAAGACTTCTGGAAGAACATAGCCTGATAACCATCTTCTCCCGGGGCTTTCATTCCCCCAATCGCGAACATAGTTTCCTTGATTTCCTCATTAGTAATAGGGATCAGCAGCCTATTCCACTCATCTTCCTCAATCCTAGGCCACATATGGCTCGTAGTAACGCAAGACCTCTCATTGACATCTTCAAGGAAAAGCTTCTGAAAAAAAGTAAACACCAGCTCCTCTACCTCATTGTCCTCTTTAATCCAAATATTATCATCAGTTTTAAGCATGGACACCCTATTCCTCCTCCTCTTAATAGTGGTTTTTGCATGATAGTATTTTGTATTCCGATCACCATCTTGCATCCACTGAGTCCTCGCCTTCTGAAACCAGAAAACCTCCTCCTTATCAAGTAAATCATCCAGCTCCTTCCTAAGGTTCCTTTCCACATTCTCCCAATACCCGCCAGAATAATACTGATCTTTCTTTTGAGCGTACCGGATCCTTCTAAGAATCTCCTTCTTCTTCTTTTTAAGATGCCCAAACGTATTTAAATTCCAAGCACTAAGTTTAGGAGTCAGATTCTGAAGACCCTCCCTAACAACAATATCATCATCCCAGTTTTCTTCTAAAAAGTCCATGAATTCCTCATGCTTTAGCCACATGACTTCGAACCGAAAAGGTTTATTAACATGCATACAATTCACCTTCTTAAGATGGATAATAAGAGGGTGATGGTCAGATTGTAATCTTTCTCCCACTCTAACTATAGCATCTTCAAAGAGAATTCTCCACTTTGCGTTACAAAGTGCTTTATCAAGCTTTTTATAGAGTCTACTTGCAAATCCCTTAATAGGACCTTTCCAAGTAAATTTAGGCCCCTCAGCACCCAAATCAATAAGTCTGCAGCTTTCAATATTATCCCTGAACCTCCTGCAACTTCTCAAATTAGGATTAGATCCCCCTCTTTGTTCATTCACATCCATAATATCGTTGAAATCCCCTGCCAACAACCAAGGCATATCCATCTTCTTGGAAATATTTCCTAGCTGGATCCAAAGATCCCTTCTCTCTTATTCCTTAGGACTCGCATAAACTACAGTAAAAATCCAAGGTCTTACCCCTAATCCATTCACAACACAATGAATAAATTGTTTGTGCAGAATCAAGGGTTGAACGCTGATGTCATTGTCTTTTCATAGGACCCAAATCCCCCCAGACATTCCTTGAGCTTCTACCATAAGTCTGTACTAAAATCCAAACTTATCAATTTGCATTTGAGCTTTATTACCACTACATCTGGTCTCTACAAGAACAACAATCTTGGGATTCCAAGCTTTAATTATCTCTTTTAAAGCAAGCCCGAAAGCTTTTCCGGCTGCTCCACGAACATTCCAAACTAGAATATTCATAAAACACACAACAAAGGAGAAGAGAAAACAATAGGCACTCACTGTTCCTCCACGGGAATGTCTTCTTTCCGTTGCATACTACCTCTGGATCCACTTAACTGTTTATTATCTGCATCAGGATCCTCCCCACTAGGCCCAAATTCCTCCATAGGCTCTACCGGATCAGGGGGCTTCATTTCATCCACCTCCATCCCTTCCTCTCTCATATTCACCAACACTATAGGCCTAAATTCCTCCAGCCCAACTACCGCCTCTTTATTAAAATTTCTCGAGACTTCCTCCTCCAGGCCCATATTTTCTAGTTCAACACAGCGTCCCATCATCTCTTCACAATTCACCTTTGTTCCAATTTCTTGGGCCTTGTTTAGGCCCAATAGGTCTTTTTTCTTGTGATCCACTATTATGACATTATTATCCTTTCCACTGAATATCTCTATCTCCTTCTGCAGTAGCCCTGTCAAATCCACCTGAGCCTCTACCTCTACTCCCCTAATTCCGTCCTTACCGCCTATGTTATTATCACTCTTCTTTTCCACTCTTTTTTTTCTCCATATTAGACTTCTTTTCCATACCTCTCTCTGACACCACTCCTTTCCCCTTACTGTTGTTCTCCGTTTTTCTACCACAAGTATACGGGTCGTAAGTAGTATAAAAAGTTATCGTTCCCACGAAGACTATGGCAAAAGTGAGCAAATAAATGAAATTGTGCTATTAATTAGGTTGGGCAACAATCATTTTGAAAAGTTCAATTTGGTTCAAAACAAACTAAGTTAAAATGCAAAACACAATTGATTCTAACTCCAAGAAATTGAGATTCTA